>JASPKZ010001621.1:0-65000 GCA_030220185.1 Diploptera punctata
CTCTCTCTTTCCTTCTCTCTGTTTGTCTCTCTCTCTCTCTCTTTATCTCCTTCTCGTCCTTATTTCTATGCATTTTGTCTGTTTTCTTTTATTTGTTTTGCTTTGTTTTATTTACAGCATTTACCGCATTACTTATTTACGCGAAATTATTTTCTCTTACAAGACACACAACGAAATAGAACGGATTTTAGTTTATCAAATAGTCGTGCACTTGTGAATTTAGTAACTGACCTCTGATCATGCGCAATGGCTTCGTTCTAGGACTTAAAATTATCTGTGCGTCATCAATTGTTTCAAAAGTTGTACATTTAAAATTACAAAATCATGTCGTTTGTCCTTTATAATAATGTTTGAAATTCTACTGCTAACAAACATCTCTGAGAGCCGAGATATTCATATAAACAATTATCTGTTATATAAAAACGAAAAAAATAAATAAACTAATCATAAAATTACTAGTACTTTGATTTTCTTTCAAATCAAAATACCAAGTATCTTTATTTCATTGAAATGTAGAAAGTAACTTTATTGAAATTACTTCAGATATATTTAATATTGAACTTTAGTTCTCCATACTCTTGTTGATGGATCAAAAACTGAGAATGGTTTTTGTTAACATTTTCAGTTTATTACTTTAGAACTTTTTTTTTCAGAAAATGGGGTGTGATAGGAAATTTGCCAGGATTAAACAATACATCAAAGTACCCTACAGTGACATGATTGACTTATAGAAAAAAAAACCATGCAATAGAAACAAATTGCAGCAAACTATAGATTCCGTTAAACACCTAAATGCAAAAATGCAGAACACTGCGCGAGTGGTTCCACTAACATAATTAAATAACTATCATTCGTACCAGAGTGTAAATCCGGATACTGACAAATCTGATTTATTTTCTTTAAACTATTAGGTTGGGACTAGGTTTAATTTTTCTCCGTGTCCCATCTGCTTGTCCTTGCGGCAAATAAGAGAATAAATACCGGGTCAGGTGGCTTCTAGATGGCGTATCTAGTTTCTTCATTATATATATATATATATATATATATATATATATATATAACTCGCATGTAGACATATCTATAGATAAAGTAATTGGCAAAAAAATGAAAACGGGATACTTAAGTAAACTTTGGAGCTGGACACTTGTAAGCCCAAAAGCATATAAAGCATATAAAGAACCAGAAAATGTTTCTCAGTTAATTTTAAGTAAATAGTTAAATATATAGCCTATTGATTACTCTGGTCAACATCAGTTTTGTCTCATGAGTACCAATAGTTGTACTTAATGCAGTTTTTTATCGTGTTTTCAAATATGTATTCGGAATTTCTCCATCACCCACAGTTTTTTTATTTCAATTTCAATTAATGGATTTAAATAATTATTTTTAATAAACTTTTTTCGTCCATTTTTCCATTATAAAATAAAACCAAATGAGCTAACTCAGGAGATTTCAGCTATGGAAAAGAGATATCAAGACAAATGGAATCGTAATATTCTGGCCGATTATTGTTGGACCATCAAGAGGGATGCTCCACAGGCGAAATATAGCAGAAAATCGTCATTTCTTACGTTCCAGGTAAGTCCGAATGTTCGAATATTGTGTAGTTACGAATGTAGAAAATATTAAACTGTTTTAAATTATAAATTCCTGACTCTCGGAAACCTTGCATGATAGAAGAAAACCGATATCATATTTGAATTCAGGAGAAAAAACACTATCAGAATCACATATTTTTCTTTCTGAGAAAAAAGTTTCTTTTTTTTGCTGAGTGTAATATACTGTATATATAATTTATTAATAAAATGTATATTTATAGTTACGTTGGGAGAAAACAAACAAGGCGGCCGACAGAGCGATTTGTAAATTAAAGCTTTTAGGTCATTCTTACTGGTGGGAATTCGCTAATTTTTTTTTAGTATACCGGTAGGCCTACCTTTCTCGTTTCATTTCAGAGGAATATAATGAGTTTCATTGCGAAAAATCGGAAACGCTAGAACAATTGTTAAATATTCGCTTCATGTGAACATCCACTCCCAATGGCCCGATTTTGCTGGTTAACGAACTCGACTTTACACTCCGTCACTCACTGGCTCTATCGAACCCGTAGGTTCATGGCCGCGCGGATATGAGCTCTCCTTGCATCCTGAGATAATGTTTTTGTATAATCTACTTTCTTCAAATCATTGATTATGTTATTCTCCCACCTCATTCTTGATCTACCAACTGGGCATTTTTCTTCTGTTTTCCTACAAGAAGCTTCCATGCACCTCTTCTTTCATTCCCTATTCGTGTCATATGTCCTGCCAATAGCAGTCTACGAGACTTAACTGTTCTTATTATATCTGACTTTCTATACATACCACGTAGTTCACTATTGTGTAGTTTTCTCCATTCACCTGTCTGTTCCAACAATTTTTCCAAGAACTTTATTCTCAAATACGCGTAATCTTCTTTCCTCCCTTAAAGTAAGAATCCATGTTTCACATCCATATAATATAATATAACAGTTTTATATCCGGCCATCATCATCATCATCCCTATCATTATCATCATCATCCTTCACCGGTGTAGAAAGCAAAGGGGAGCTACCACACCTATAATTTCCTAGTATATCATAAAAGTGCTATGATTGCAGTTAAAAAACTGCCCTCGGGCAGAATTACTATGGATGGATGGATATTTTCAGTTTAACGTTTTTGAAATGAGTTGGGGCAAGAGTTTCTGTAATGCACAATAGCATGTATTTCCAGAATTCATGCCTAATTGATTCGAAATTCGCTAAAAAGTGAGAACAGATGGAAATTGTGTGAAAGAGATAGATAGAGAGATGACAACGACTCAAGAGGAAGTAACATAAATTCCTTTAAGCCTAGGATATGAGTTCTATAGACATTAAATGCTACTTCTTTAGATTATAATCAAGATTGCTCCTTAATTACATTCTAATGATGATAAATTACAATCAGTAAAAACGAATATATACTCATGACTTCCCAGTTAATGTAGTTAGAATATGCTAATTCGTTTATGAAATTGCAAGCACAAAATAGGGCGAAGCACATGGTACTAATGTCTATCTATTTTAATGACTTAATAAATTGAAACATAAAATAGCTTCTATAGCAATGTAATCCGTATTTCAGAGAGACATAATTAAAATAAAATTAAGACCTGCTACACTTAGGATTCTGTATTTCAAATGATATAATTACTAAAACATTTTTCATTTCACCTATGGATTATCTAGTTGAATCTAGTTAATGAACAGAGTAACATGAGATATTATGTAGCTGAGAGGAGTACTTAAAAAAACAGAAACATTTAAATATTCCTGAGTTAAAAAATATTATGAAACTAAAGATGCTGTAGAAAAGACAATAAGTGTACAAACTAGAGTATCACAATAAAAAAATAAGTAAGTCTAAGGTCAGTGGCGTTTTTAATTACATTATACACGAATTTTTTATTAGAAAATAAATTGAAAACGTAACTTCTTAATCACAATGTACAGCCTTTGAAAAAATTGGCGACGCACACGTAATTTTTTAAGTCCCAGAACGAACCCATCGCGCATGATCAGAGGTCAGCAACTTGGTTCACAAGTGCACAACTATTTAAGAAACTGAAATTCGTTTTATTTCGTTGTGTGTCGTGGAAGGGAAAGTAATTTCGCGTTAATAAATGGTGCGGTTAATGCTGTGAATAAAACAAAACAAAGCAAATAAAACAAATCAAACCAAATTAATTTAAATAAGGTAAAGGTAAAGTGATCCCACTATAGGCCATAGGAGACCCTTGGGGAGGTACGAGGTTAAGGCTCCCACATTTTCGAGACAATCGGCACTTGATGTCAGCCGGGTTGTCAGCCCTGCGTGAGAGCCGCCTTTACCCCCCAGAACAAGCATCTGGTACTCATTTCCGTTAGAAGCTGAGTGGACCCCCAGGGCCATGGTGCCATCTAGATTAAAATACCTGACCCCACCGGGACTCGAGCCCTCAACCTTCCGGTTTGTTGCGCACTGCCAGAACCACTATGCTACGGCGTGCCCCGATCGAAATAAGGACGAGAAAAAAATACATCTTCCCGAACAAAAATCGAACCTGGGCCTGCGTCGTCGCAAGAGAGCATCTTATCGACTAATCCACTGAAGCAAACGATATGAATACTGCATGAAGAAATATTTACGCCGCACGGTTTGAACTCAAAGGAGACAGCACACATAACAACTTACTGGTGTGAAAACTCTCCACCATTGAGAGTTGCGCCAGCCTGTGCAATACCAAATAGTAAATATTCGTCTCGCAGGAACTGTGTAAACTTTGCGAAATCCTCAGCAAATCTCATTTATGATCCGATTTGATGGTTTAAGGAATATAACTTTCTTCTGTTAATAAAATCGTAGATATTGCAAGAAAACTAACATGTCGGCTGCTAGACCGATTTTTAAATTAATAGTTTCAGTTAAATGTCTACTTGTAATTGTCTAATTTTGCTGAGAATGTTTCTCTAGTTTTATTCCAATAACATGTACCCAATTTCGTTGAAAACAAAAATAGAAAATTACTACCTCTAGAACGTTTTTAATTATCATTTCGGATTAGCCCCCACTCATATTGTTTCGATTTTGGTATTAATGAAGTTGACCTTACGTTTCTTAATTTATACATATGCTGAGTTTGTTCTGATAAAACATAAATTGGAGCTCCTAGAGACTTGTCAGATACATACACATTATAATCCCATCCATCCATAGTAATTCTGCCCGAAGGCAGGTCCTTCACTGCAATCATAGCATTTTCATCACCACCAATATCATCATAATCATCATCGGCATCATAATCATCATCATCGTCATCATAATCATCATTATCTCATCATAATCATCGTCGTCATCATCGTCGTCATAGTCGCCGCCGCCGTCAATATCGTCGATATCGTCGTCATAATCGTCAGAATCGTCATCATTATTATTATTATTATCATTATCATTATTATCATTATCATCATTATTATCATTATCATCATTATTATCATCATCACCATCACCATCACCATCATTATTATTACTATTATTATTATTATTATTATTATTATTATTATTATTATTATTATTATTATCATTAGAAATGGATCATTTTTATTGAATATTTATTGACATCAAAAGCAACAATATGATCAAAAGCAACAATATGCCAATTAAATTAATTCTAAAACCGATGTTTATTCATTTATTATAAAATAATATATCTGTTAACGATACGGACTCGATTTTAGTACACTGAATTAAAATTATATTTATATTCAAGTAATATTATACTTTAAATTTTACACATGTAAAGATATGTTCTACTTCCCTGGAAGATATAAATAACAAGGTTTATCGAACTGGAGTGATATCATCAAACCGCCTCACTCAAAGATGAAAATAAATATAAGTAACAAGCCGGAGGGTCGAGGGTTCGAGTCCCGGTGGGGTCAGGATTTTTAAACTGACCCAAACCTTCTGGCGGCACTATGGCCCTGGGGTCGACTCAGCCTCTAACTGAAATGAGTACCAGACGCTTGTTCTGGGGTAAAGGCGGCCGTCACGCAGGGCTGACACCCCGGCTGACATCAAGTGCCGATTGTCAAGAAAAAGTGGGAGCCCTAACCTCCTACTACCCCAAGGGCCTCCTGAGGCCTGTACTGGGATCACTTTACCTTTAACTCACTGGCAGTACGTATAGAATTCATAGGTTCATGATCGTACGAATGTAAGCTCTCCATACATCCCTATTAAATAGAGATAGATCATTGGTTGTTTAATGTCTTTGACATCGTCCGATTCCTAATAGCTAATTTTGTCGGTCCATCCAATCTGCTGGTTGTAAATGTTTCTCTTTCGTGTATAAATATATATCCCCTGGCTTTAAGAAGTTTTAGTCTTCCTCTGCTTCGTCTTCCCCCAGGTTTCCATTCCAAAACACAATTTTTTTAGCCGATACTCTTCCATTCTCTGAGCATGTACATACCATCTTAATTGCTGAGTTTTAATATAATCTAACATAGCGTCTTCAATCTTCATTTTCTCCCTTATAACTACGTATCTAATTTTCTCTCTTCTTGAAATTCTTGCTGCCTTCGTATAAAATCCATTTCAGTTGCCAAAAGATGCTTATTTGTTTTTGTTGTTAATGACCAAAGTTCTGCTTCATAAGTAATTATGCTTTTAACAAGTGTATGATATATATTAATATTATTTTTATTACTTATATTTTATCCCATAATATTCCATTGAGGCAAGCAATTGCAAATTTTCCTTTATTATTTATATTTCTCATTTCCTCTTCATAACTTCCATTTTTATTTATTTTAATTCCTAAATATGTGATTTCACTACAAGATATCTTAATTTATTAATTACATATTTCTCTATAATTACGATATATATATATATATATATATACATATAATTTACAGAACTCCTAAAGAGTGGGATTTCAAAGCGGGTATTTGTACAGTGCATGTTTACATGGCATGCCTTTGATTCTATAAATAAAATATAACTTCGTCAAATATACACCAATTACCTGTAGGAGAATATTTGCAATTATTGCCAAGTAATATTGCTGTTTCAAATATATAGTCACACATGTCTAAAAGTTCTCATATAATTGACCTTATAGAGAGGATGCTCCAAAGAAAATCATAAAGATATTTTTTGCTTAAAGTTTATGTTATTAATTATTAATTATCATAAGTAATTATAAGACATTCAGACTTGATGGGTGATAATGCAGGCAAAGATTTGAATCTACCATTTTTTCAATTCTATTTTTATTAATTACACTGAGTAACAAAAAAGAAACTTCTTTTTGTCTCAGAAAGAAAATATGTGATTCTGATAGTATTTTTCTCCTAAATTCAAATATGATATAGGTTTTTCTCCATCACGCAAGATTTCCGACAGACAGAAATTTATAATTTCAAACACCTTAATATGTTATACATTCGTAAGTACACAATATTCGAGCATTCGGACTCACCTAGAAAGTAAGAAATGGCGATTTTCTGCTATATTTCGCCTGTGGAGTATCCCTCTTGATGGTCCAACAATAATCGGCCAGCATATTAGGATTCCATTTGCCTTGATATATCTTTTCCATAGCTGAAATCTCCTGAGTTAGCTCATTTGGTTTTATTTTACAATGGACAAATGGACGAAAAAACGTTTATGAAAAACATAATTATCTAAGATGATCTTGTAGAAGATTTCCGGGTTGTTGGCCGTGGTCTTGAGGCTTGTAGTTCCCCGAAGTTTCGCCAGAGACTGCGTCCGGCATCCTCAAGGGTTGTCTTGAGACTGGAAATTGTGTCGACTACCTGCCCTATATATACATTTATTCGCAACGTGTTCTCTTAGATAAATGTATAAATAGGGCAGGTAGTCGACAAAATTGCCAGTCTCAAGACAATCCTTGAGGATGCCGGACGCAGTCTCTGGCGAAACGTCGGGGAACTACAAGCCTCAAGACCACGGCCAAAAGCCCGGAAATCTTCTACAAGATCATCATAGTAACTCGGGCCGTGAAAGGCTAAGCCAATATATAATTATCTAAATCCATTAATTGAAACTGATATAAAAAACTGTGGGTGATGGAAAAATTCCAAATACATATTTGAAAACACGATAAATAACTGCATTAAGTACAACTATTGGTACTCATGAGACAAAAATCATGTTGACCAGTGTTATCATAAGTAATTATAGGACATTCAGAATTAATGGGTGATGATGCAGGTAAAGATTTGAATCTGTCATTTTTCAATTATATTCTTTTCAGGCATTTCAACATCAGTGGTGATATCGCGACTAAGATATTTGGGTGTTACCAATACACTGTGTAGGTTATGATTCTTTTTGCCCTAAATCATGTGTCGAATTTGTTCGTAAATGACTTTATTTATATCTTCTACAGTTCATTGATTATTTCATTTTAATTAAGTATGAGGGGATAATAAGCCATTTATCTTCTTTTTAAGTAGCACTACAGTCCAATGTTGACCTTCGCCTCCTCCATTAATCTCCTCCAGTAGTCTCTGTCTCTTTAGATCTTACATTCCACTTTGTGATTTTATGGTCATTATACAGATATCCTACCATCTGGTTTTAGATTTCCCTCATTGTCTTTTTCCTTGTGGTTGATTAAAAACAACATGATAATTTGCTCTCTTTTTCCTCCTATTCACATGCGCTATCCACTTTAGCCATATATATTTTTTTTATAAATGAGTGTTTAATTTCGAACACTCCCAAGAGGGGTGAGAAAAATTAATCCCCAATAAACCCGCATTAAATACAATGGACGAAAGACATGAATAAACAAAATACTGACCACCGACAGTACAGTAGGACCTAGAAGCTGAACAAGGGTATCTTAAAAAATAAGATAAGAAAGCTACAAGGAATAGTAATGGTGACCAGGTAGATTCAAGTTCATAGAAACAATAGGGTACTCCTAACAAAAAATCTCTCAATGAAGATGGTTGGGTACAATATGAGTGCTAGAAAAATTGCAAAATGGCGATTAAACAGCAATTTACATACACTGAGTCAATGCACTCGATAAGTGCCGTTATGCTGATAACAAAAAGTAGTCATTATCTTATTCTTCTTCTTCTTCTTCACATCACGGGCTAAGAAAATTGCCTGTTCCGCCTCACAGTTGTTCTGTCCATCTTTTCACTGGCCTTCCTACATTCCTTTAACCTCTCGGCTTGTAGTTGAATGCTGCTCTTGGTAATCTTGTTACATTCATTCTTTCCACATGTGTAAACCATTTCTCTCTATATTCTCTGATTTTCTCATCAAATGGATTTATATTTAACTCTGTTCTTATATCTTCATTCCTTATCCGATCCAATCTTGTGCAGCCTTTTGTTCTTCTAAGGAAGTTCATTTCTGCGCTTTGTATTCTACTTTGCAATTTTTTGGTCATTACCCAAGTTTCGCTCCCATAAAGTAATGCAGGAACTGCCAATGTTTTATAAAACTTCAATCTAGTATCTCTTCTTGTTTTATTCCTTAATTTTTTATGTATAGTTCCGCATATTATTTGAAATTTCGACAGTTTCATATGTATGTCTCTTTCAGTTTTTGTGTTTATAGTAAAATTACAGCCCAAATAAGTTTGTTGTCAATTACGATTTTTAATCTTATATGATCGTTTCCCCAAAATGTCATTATTTTTGTTTTTTCTTTTGATATTTTGAAATTATATTCTTGGCATAGCTGATTTAATTATTGTTGTAAAGAGTACTGCAAATTATTTTCATTTTCTTGAATAATAACCACATCGTCAGCATACATTAAAACGTTTAATATTTTAAAACGGTCCATTCTTATACCTATATTAACAATACTTTTCCAATTTTGGATGGAGTAGTCATTATTCCAATAATTATAACTACCAAAGAAAAATATAGGGTACTAAATAAGAATTTAGTTCAATAAATTGAGAAATGCAGTTTACCATTAAATTAGCTATAGTTGCTTCCAATTTAAGAATCGTGAACTGAACTCATGTAAGCTAACAATATTTATGTTTAAAATATGACAAATATAATAGATGACTAGATAGGGAAGTCTGGTTTTTAACTAGCTTGGTATCTAGTAAGAGGAGAAGGGAAGCGAACTAGCTCCAACGCGGGATAGCTCAACGGCTTCAGAAGCGGATGAAGAAAATTGTTCTCAACGGTAAAGGAGGCGGAAGAGGAAACCTGCAAGCCAAGGGGTAGATGGGACTCCAAAGCTTTGGTTAGCAACCCGTCTAGGAGAAGGAAACACCGAAATAAATCCCCGATCCACTAGGGAATGTGGTTCTGCGTCTGGGATGGTAACCCGACCACGTAAAAATATCCAAACTCATCTCTCTTACAGTGTTCAGCCGGACGGATTTAATGGACGAAGACATAAGCAGATGTTTAAGGAATGTAGGAAGGCCAATGAAAAGATGGACGGAACAATTGTGAGGTGGAACAGGCAATTTTTGCCTAGCCCGTGAAGTGAAGAAGAAGAAGAAGAAGGAGAAGAAGATGTAAAGTTGTAGGATTTCACGGCCAATGTCTTGATTCCTGTTTGGTTCGTTTTCGGACTAAATGGTCATGGTCTTGTTTTCTTGAAATTCAACGTTTCGTCTATTACAAGCTGCTGAAATTAGATTCCTGAGACCAATATCAGGATATCAAACAACAGATAAAAAACTTAACACAGAAATAAGACAACAACTAAAAGTAGAGGAATTAAACACAACAATAAAGAAATACAGAACAAACTGGAAAGAACACTTGGCAAGGATGACTGAGAATAGAATACCAAAAGCAGTATCCAGCTATTCACCACGAGGAAGAAGTTTAGGAAGACTAAAGAAAATATGGAAAGAGCAGCAATTTGGAGCCTGAACAGACTAGTAAATAAGCCTAAACCGTGAACAAGAAGAAGTCTATTACAATATTTTTCAGGAGATTCGGCGTGCTCTCTGTAAACACCTCAACTGTCGGCTGCAGACTGGCTGGACGTTAGAAATGTCCTGAAGATGTCTACCGCAGTAGTAGACGGAACGTCGAGTTTTAAGAAAACTAGACCACGGCCATTTAACCTAGAAGACGAACCAAATAGGAAAATAACAATAATTCATATATTATATTTGCAATAAATTAACCAATGAGAAGGCTATAAGTGGAATAGATTATCTTTGAGAACATGAGAATAAAGTTAAATTCGATAAGTAATTGACTTTGAAAGCTTTAATATTAAAATACAGCTATTAATTGAAAGCATAAAGAAGATACAATTTGCCGTTATATAACATATCTTCATTACGAGGTGATGAAAATGTGTATTAAATGACAACCAACACATCAACCTCTTGACGTGTAGAATGGCTTATTACGGCAATGCAAATAGAGATGAGCCCCTGAGAGGAATCTCCTTCATTCATGTAACAGTAGGTTAATTTAGAGCAGCGAAGTACAGATGAATCCTAGTTACAAATTATTGTTGAATCACAAGTCCAAAAGCAGGGATATTTCAACTATACAAACGCAGTAAACTGCTAAAACGGCATAAAAGATGTCGGTTGCTGTAAGCAACAGAGGATATACGTAATCGTTAAGGATTATCCAACATATCTCGATAATTGGCTTACTATATTTAGCCGTAGCATAACACTTGGTAATATCTTTGGTGTGAACTTCCTTTCAAAAAACGTTAAACTGAAAATATATAAAACTATTATTCTAGCAGTTATATTATATGGGTGCGAAACATGGACTCTTACTGTAAGGGAGGAAAGGAGATTACAAGTATTTGAGAATAAAGTACTTGCGAAAATTTTTGGACCAACGAGAGATGAACTGACAGGTGAATGGAGAAGACTACATAACAATGAACTACATGTTATTTATAGGAAGCCAGATATAATAAGAACAGTTAAGTCTCGTAGACTGCGATGGGCAGGAATGTTGCACGTATGGGGAATGAAAGACTTGCATGGAAGCTGCTTGTAGGAAAGCCAGAGGGAAAACGCCCAGTTGGTAGACCAAGAATGAGGTGGGAGAATAACATTAACTATGATTTGAGGGAAGTAGATTATACAGGGAATGATTGAAACATTAGGTCAGGATAGGGATGTAGGGAGAGCTTATGTCCACGCGGCCATGAACCTACGGGTTCGATAGTGCCAGTGAGTAAGTAAGTAAGCATGAAGTGATTATTAAATTTAATATTGATGGGAGCAGATAAGTTAAGAACCGTCATATAACAATTATATTAGAATGAAAAAAAAAAGTAAATTGATGAGGGTGAAATAGTATTTTTCCAGCTAGATTTCATTTCTGCCAATTGTGCACCCGTCCCATACTGGCCGAAATTCCGTGAGAAAAAAAATTCCCCCATGGAGACTCGAACCAGCCTAAGTCTCGTAGTAATGCGCCAAAACTTCTTGCCTTAACCACTCTTCTACGGCGCGGGACACTTGATACAAATAATAAAGATTAAACATTCACCCGAATGGGTATTATTCCCTTGGTATCAATGAAAGACAAAAATGTTTATTGTGAGTTATCTGTAAGAGATAAACTTATGCTGTCGGGGACTTTTTGTAGAGCTTTTTGAGATATTTAATTCTGTGTACATTAATTTTGTGTATTTCTTATGGTTTAGGCAGCGTAAGCCATTTAAAAGTCCAAAGAGCCTACTTTTTTCACGTTTTCCACTACAAAGGGCGATTTTTAAGGGTGTAGGAGTTGAGTATCACAACTCTCTTATAGTCTATGTTCATCCCGGGAATCCCCTGAACATGTTGCAAAAAACCATTACAATCGGATGAACGGTATGGCCGCGCATAAAGTACGAACAAACAAACAAACATACATACATACAAACAAACAAACATACATTAATGTGTATATATATATATATATATATATATATCCATCCATCCATAGTAATTCTGCCCGAAGGCAGGTCCTTCACTGCAATCATAGCATTTTCATGCAATGCTTGCAGCTTTACTAGGGAATTGTAGGTGTGGTAGCTTCCCGTTGCTTTCCACACCGGTGAAGGATGATGATGATGATGATAAGGATGATGATGATGGTCATATGATTTCGGGGACCGTTTGGGCCTTAAAGTTTTCCTGACATTTGTCTTACAGGTGAGGAAAAACCCCGATAAAAACCTCGCCCAGAAAAACTGCCCCGATCGGGGATCGAACCCGGGCCCGCTGCGTGACAAGGCAGCACGCTACCTCGAGAACACAGCGGTGGACTATATATATATATATATATATATATATATTACATTTATTTTTCTTTTAACGTCATAATTGGCCTTCATTGCTAAATGTCAAAAATGTATTTATAAAGTCAGAATTTGGGATTTCCGGATCTTTGATCTGGTCAAAAACCCTGATGGAACTGATATTTAACCCATGGGGTGAATTTCGGTGAAGTCCGGAGTGTCTAACTTAGTCAAATCCACTCTCCTCACCTCCGAGTTGGGGCCCCTTGGGACCTTCCTAAGATCTTTCAAGATTTTAAGATGCAAAAGAGAGAGTGGGGTGTGGTCTCTAGGTAGCGTGCTACCTTGTCACGCAGCGGGCCCGGGTTCGGTCCCCGGTCGGGGCAGTTTTTCTGGATGAGGTTTTTATCGGGGTTTTTCCTCACCTGTAAGACAAATGTCAGGAAACCTTTAAGGCCCAAACGGTCCCCGAAATCATATAGCCATTATCATCCCTATAATTATCATCATCATCATCCTTCACCGGTGTGGAAAGCAACGGGAAGCTGCCACACCTACAATTTCCTAGTAAAGCTGCAAGCATAGCATGAAAATGTTATGATTGTAGTGAAAGACCTGCCCTCGGGCAGAATTACGATGGATGGATATGTATTTATAGTTCACCGCTGTGGTCTCGAAGTAGCGTGCTGCCTTGTCACGCAGTGGACCCGGGTTCGATTCTCGGTCGGAACAGGCTCCTGGGTGAGGGTTTTTTCGGGGTTTTCCTCACCTGTAAGACAAATGTCAGGATGCTTAGGACCAAACGGTCCCCGAACATCATCTGGCCATCATCATCACTATCCTACACCGGAGTGGAAAACAACGGGAAGCTACCACACCTATAATTCCCTAGCAAAGCTGCAAAACATAGCATGAAAATGCTTTGATCGCAGTGGACGACCTGCCCTCAGGCAGAGTTACTATGGATGGATATATATTCATAAGCTCTCCATACAACTCTATTCTAAGCTAATATTAATCACAGAAGTAGGCCATCATTCGGCCAGTGTAGGGGTGACATGTGTCAGCAAATCGGATTCCCCAACCGTTATAGCTGGTCTTCACAACCTGGATCTGCTACTTATTGTAGCTACCCAAATGCCTTACGATGTTGGGTGGGGACCGGTCCCATACTGGCCGAAATTCCATGAAAAAATGTCTTGCTCCATGGAGACCCAAACCAGAGCAAGTCCCGTAGCTCTGCGCCAAGGTATCTTGCCCTAATAACTCGGCTACGGCGTGGGACATATAAAAAAATAAGCTTTTACAAATTTGTTTCACTAAATTCGTACAATAAAATCACCATTTTATTTAAGGACATAACTATTAATAAACATGACGGGTTCTAGGCACAAATAGGTCTATTAACTCACATAATGGGTTCTATGCGTCAGTTATTCCATTTAACTTGTATGCAATCCTTTCTTTTCAATAAGATGTTTCAATATGTTTGTTATGGAAGCTAACATTTCAGTGGCTTCTTCCCCGGCGTTTTTTTCAGTCTTTTATAACAGATTGTTTCCGTTGATATTTTATGTATGTATGAAGTTATATTGGTTTTCCTGTTAGGTCATAAATAGATGTCATGCTCAAGAACTTATTAGGGTCAACTCAATTCAACATAGAGTTTTGTTTGCTTAGTAGGATTGCAATCATGAATGAAGGAGTAATCATTTTGTAGACCCAAATTTTCAACACGAAGTTTCAAATTGTTCTTCAAAATGCTTATATAAACCAATAGGTCCTATATGTTATCCAAAAAATAATTTACGACTACAATGTATTACTGCATACTGGGTAATTTACACAAATTTGAATAATTTCTACTAGCTCGAATTTCTACTGTTGTATGGAAATTATTAGTAGTAGTAAATAAATTAAACCAATGTATCTGATATGGTATATTGCCAATTTAAGGGTTAATTAATAAAATTCCCAAAGTTGGATAATTCATCTACATTACAATATTATTATTTATTTGTTACAGGAGCTTGAATGAAAATCGAATAAGTGTGTTAGAAAATGGAGCCTTCCTAGAATTACCGCAACTAACTTCTTTGTAAGTATTAAAGTTTACAGCTTACATATTATTACTTTACTTACTAGAACCGGGAACTTATAAGAAACCTGATATCACACGCTGAGTGGGATAGTAGAAAATAAGGTGAGGTTGTACAAGACAAGCTTTTTACTTACGCGACTTATGCCAATTTTGATGTAATTTAAAGTATTGTAATGTGTTAATGAATCAATTTTCCTAAGAGATGTAACCGCCGCCTAAATATGTATAATTAACACGAAATGAACTAGTGGAAATATGATTTTACGTGGTAACCGTCCGACATTTTGGATTTTTCATAGAATAACAGAAATGAAGAGGTAATTTATTTTACGTATCAAATCACATTTAAAAAGCAAGGAACCTAAAAGCTAACCAAACCTAAATCAATTACTGTAACACAAATCAATTACTCTAACGTAGGTGAAATTCAGGGAACGTCCTTTTTATTATTTTACGCGGTTAAATAAGTAAAGGATAAATCCGGACCGTAGTTTATCGATGTTCATCGGTTGTGTATCGCTCCTTAAAAGTTTGATAATCGGTGGTTTATCGCTGGTTAGAAGGACTCTTATAACCTATGTGGTCATGACAGGACATAGTCCCACTTTATTTTCATATTTACGAGTAAAATAATGAAGTGATAATTACGTATCTTAGGTAAATACGTTTAATATAGTGTTTTATTAATATTTCTTGTAATTAGATACTCTTAAAGTGGGTAGATAAAAAGCTTGTCATCCCCCACCCGGCCGAAAATAATTTTAGTCGTGATAATTAAAGAGCCAGACTCTTTAAAGAGCTATTGATAGGGTATTGGAGATCCATAATCAAATATATTCCCGATTCTAATTAAGTACAAAATTGTATAAATTTATCCTTCAATAAGATATATGTTTAGATAGTATGCATATGATTAAAAAAATAATGTTAGATAATACTCTTCAAAGTAAAATGTTAAAATATTAAAATAAGTACCTGATATCAGTCGTTCTCAACTAGAATTAATTTATGTTTAAAAAAATCATATTCCATCTTCGGCACGTCATTTGGTACTAAAAGATGGAACATGATTCTGAAATACCAATATGGCTTAACTGCTTGACGAATTTCTTTTAACTGAAATTAATCCTAGTTGAGGACTACTGATATCAGGTAAGCCTACTTATTACACGCTTTATATTAGCTTGACCTGTATCTATCTATCTATGTAACGGAATCTTTCAACTCGATTTTCACCCACTTAAAATCATTGGATCGACTTGAAACTTTGTATACTCGTAGAGGACCCGTGACAATACAATAATTTCATATTTATTTTCGAAAATCCTGGCCATAATCATCAGAAAATCAAAAAGTGTTTTTGTATCAATGTAACGGAATCTTTCAACGCGATTTTCACCCACTTAGAAACATTTGATCGGCTTGAAATTTTGTATACGTGTAGAGGACCCGTGACAATACAATAATTTCATATTTTGTTTCTAAAATCCTGGCCAGAATCATCCGAAAATCAAAAAAATTAAAACTGGTATAATAGGTTGCGGACTTGTCGACTTTTTAGTCAATCGTTGTAAGAGCTCAGTTGGTAGAGCAGTGAACTCTTAGCGGTATATAATTTCAGTAATCCGTACGTCGCTGGTTCAAATCCGGCTGGGAGGGTATTTTTTATAGAAGAGTATTACTTTTAGCTCATACTACAATAGTATCGAATTTAAAGATATTTACATTTTTATCTTATTCTGTAAAATATTAAAAATAAAAAATAAATAATAGTTTTAAAAAACTAAAAGAACACGCTTTATTAGAAAACTAAAAAATGAAAAATAATTTTAATTTTCAATACGCTTGGGATAAAATTAAAGTGGTCAACAAAAAAATCATCTCCAACACATATAGAATAAAACTAGAGTTATCAACAAAAAGAAAATAATTTTACCATCAAAAGCGTGGGGTGCTTTTTATGATGTTTACATTTTCTTCTTAGAGAGCTTACTTTTACCAATATCTGTTTATTATCAAATATATTAATTGATATAGAGCACCCCACGCTTTTGATGGTAAAATTATTTCCTTTTTGTTGATAACTCTAGTTTTATTCTATATGTGTTGGAGATGATTTTTTTGTTGACCACTTTAATTTTATCCCAAGCGTATTGGAAATTAAAATTATTTTTCATTTTTTAGTTTTCTAACAAAGCGTGTTCTTTTAGTTTTTAAAACTATTATTTATTTTAATATTTTACTACATAATATCAACGATGACTTACAATGAATTTTAGAAGTATTGACTCTTCAAAGGTTTTGTATGCGCTGCATGAGACAAAGAGCAATTACAAAACTAATATATTTTCCATATTAATACTTTTTTTGTGCTATTTGAAAGTACGGTACCCAACACAAATTTCAGAAACGTTTCACTGCAAACCTTGAATTTTTCATATATTTAAAATTTTGCGTTACAAGGATTGATTGCTAAATCTGCGATTAAAAAAGGGCGTTGCGATTGTGCGCTAAAGCCTTTTTATTGCGGAAAGATATCTGCTACTAACGAAAGGCGCCGAAAAGCCTAATTTCATATGGGATTCCAGCAGAACTCATAAACTCATAGGGTGAAAAATGGACCGTTTTCTTAGTATGATTTGAGAAAAATTGCCCTTCCATGTGAATAGAATGAATTGATTATCGTGCCAATCTATAAGAAAGGATATAAAATTGATTCCAAGAATTTATAGGGACATTTCATTACTTTCAACTCCGTACAAAATTCAAACATATACTTTAGTATCCAAGGTTGCTCCATATTAATGGCATAATAGATTATCTCCAGTGGGGATTTAGAGGAAATGGGTCTACAGTAGGTCGGGTTTTAGTACAAGACAGATTCCAGAAAATACATGAAAATATACTGGCAATATACATAAACTGTTAGGTTTTCTCGTAGTAATGTTTTTATGTAATTTTGTGTGTCTGGTGGAATTTTGAAGGTGTGATTCACTGGGATTTTTTCCAAACAGGCGTGCAATCGAGACGGATCTTTATTCTCAACAACTGCAACAAGTTCATGAAATGTTGAGGGACGCATTTAAAATTCGACTGGACCCCAAACTGCAGGAACAACTACGACAAGAATTCACGAATTGTGAGACCCCGACCATAGAATATGGTGGTCTCTACTTAGAATAGTAGTTCAATTTCTTGTCAGAAAACATTCCAAATAAAAGTTATAAAAAAGCATTAAGATCGTGTCTTTATAGATAGACTTCGAAGGGCATTTGATTCAATTAACAATATTCGTATTGAATATTACTCATAAAAAATATAGTAAATTTATTTGTTTTATTCCAGAAGTGCTTAAGTCCAAAATTTAAAAAGGCTGTACCATTTAATAAAATAAGTTTTGAAGCTGTTTTACTCAGGTTCTTTTCGGGCCACGTTGCTACGCCGATATTTGTGACTGTCTTTCTTTGATAATGAATTTATTTCATTAAATTTATTATTTCGTCCGTTTATTTAATTTTGCACCGGCATGTAGATCCCTTCAGGGGAGTCACTGATCAACATAATCATGGTGAGAAGCGCTAATATTTGTTACTATAGCAAATATGATGAGTGAAGAAATTTTGTACTTAAATAAAAACATTTACTTCTTCATTAAATAATTTATTAAACAATAATAATTGTTGGAAGCCAATATTTGTAACACTTCGATGTAAGTTATTTATTTAAATGAATAAATATAGCCCTCAGGGGTCCTCATCTAGGGGATATGTGGATGGCGACCACAAGGTGCCCAAGCTGTGCAAAACATTTCTTCCACTTACTTGTGTTTTGCACTCTTTTAACTTTACTATCTAACCTCTCTTGGTTAACTCTTGTTTTTTCGACCCCAATGCTATTAGGGCATCCGAGGGCTAGGGAGTCCTTCCTTTCTTCCATTTCTTCTTTCCTTTATTTTCTTTTCTTCTCCAGAAAGCCTGACCAGAGGCTATAAGATGGCAGCCCCATCACTGGTCTTGCCTTCCTTTGGCCAGCAACCAATCGAAGGGACTATTATTATGCTTTCAAGTCTTATATGAGAATTTCCCATAAGGGAAAATTTTCTATAGGATCGTAACAGGCCTTGGCCTAATACTTGAAAGGAAGAAGAAGAAGAAATATGGCAATAAAGATGAAACTTACAAATATCGTTTCGATCATGTTACCGGATATATATTTTTAAATATATTTATTTCCTTAGACTTATATCGTTTGTATTTACGTTTTATACGTAGATTAAACCAATATAATTTAATATATCACCAATTATTTATATTTATACTTTTAGACGATTCAATGGCGTCGATCTATTTTAAATCTCTATAACCATCTTCTTTTCTTTTGTTACCAACAATAATGTTGTCAGTTCCTGATTGGTAATGACATCATCAAAGGAAGTACACGATAAGCCCGTCTTCATTCCTCGATACCAATCATATTTTTGATGTTCGGCCGACTTAAGACGATATTATTGAATCTTTCTTATGTCGTAAACTTTTGTCTGTGAATTCTCTATTATTTTATCACAACAATATATGTGACGTAATAGTTGTTACATTTCACATTAATGTTACAAAATGCATCTATAATATTTAACATTGTAAAATAAATAATATTTAATTTTAAATTATTTAAATATTTTTATATCAAAATTTAAATAAAAAGTCCCCAAATTATTTGTATTACATAATGATTAATTTTCCGGTTATAGTAATCGATGTAATGATATTTAATCTAATGCATGACAGTATCACAAACATAATAAATACAATTAGATATACAGAACATTTTTTTTTTTACTCAAACTACTTTACTTGCATTGAGGCCCATTTGGAAAGGAGCGATTCCAATAATACTTGTTTCTTCAGCTTATTTTAAAGGCATCAGGTTTGGTTTCTAAATACTCGTAAGTAAGTTGTGAAGCATGGCTTACATTATGCACTATCATTGCTTGAGATTTTCTGCCAGATTCTTAAAAAATGACCAACTATGATTTTGTTTTACTTTAATATTACATTGTAGAGTTGTGTCCTTGAATAACTTGAGATTTTACGGATTTTTAGCTTCTTCCAAATATGGACCTGGACACTTCATCATAGATTTTAAAACTCTGATTGTGCGATTAACTGTTCTGCCTGCATTGCTAGACAAGATTTTACAGAGACCATTATCCTTGCTGTAGATATAGTTAAGTTATACAAGTTATATAAATACACTATTTAACTCATGCCCAAAATAGCAGTCAATGACCAATCACATTTCAATGAATTTTGATTTACAACCAATAACATTCGTTTTTCACCTCGATTTTATCACTTTTATTTTATCGCTTTCATCTGATCACGTGGCTTCCAGAGTGTATATATGGTACACGAATATAATCAGATTCTGATTGTGAGATATAATAGAAAAACATTCATAGCAAATCGACTACACCACAAAAAAATAAACCATTGTTTGCACTTTCTTAAACGTATTATTTCCCAGGATTTAACGTTGCAGAAAAATATAATTGACATATTTACTTCGTAGGACATCAGAAATTAATTAATAACCTGTAATGATGTGTTTAATTTTTCTCCACTAGGGTGCATTCTTGCAATAAATATGATCTGGTTGCAGTGATTAACAAACGAAACATAACGTTTCTCATTTGTTTTCAAACATCGCCGTTTACATCTTCTTCTTCTTCTTCCTCCTTTCATGAGATAAACTAGTGGTCTGTTACGGTCTCAATCCAACGTTTGAAGTGTCTGCCCAAAGATCTCTTGCCTGGTGGTTGCTATGCCGTTTATATTAAATGTATAAATATTTTAAAATAACTATATTTAAATAATGATGTGTGAGTAAACAGCTTAATTTTATTCGTTAAATAGTCTTAACAAATGCCACTCTTGATTTCCAGATACTCTAGATAAATTCACCCTTCGTGAGTTGTGAATTTATCGATTATTTGGAAATCACTCGTGGCATTACTTATGATAAAATACAGAAAACTGATTTGAAATTTTGCCCAGCTAAAGGTTAAAGATTGTTCACCTGCAGTGGCCTTTGATTGTACACCGGAATAAATAAAGAGAAAAGTTCATTTTATATGGATATGATAAAAAAGTCTGTTCTTGACAGATGATGCGTAATAACTCTTCAAAAATATTCTGTATTATTAAATATCCTCAATCCATTCAATATGTCGGGATAACTTTCACCTTAACTTTAAAAAAATTAATAATGAGAAATAGCCTATACGACATTCTTGGAATTATGGCTCTTGATTTAGAAAACATAAAAAATAAACATCCACAATGAAAAGGGGGCATGGAAACTTCTTGTCGGAAAACCAGAGGGAAAACGCCCTGTTGGTAGAACAATAATGAGGTGGGAGAATATTAACCGTGATATGAAGTGAGTAGATTGTAGTGGGGATGATTGGAAAACATTAGTTGAGGATAGGGACGTACGGAA
Source organism: Diploptera punctata (assembly GCA_030220185.1). Lineage (NCBI taxonomy): Eukaryota > Metazoa > Arthropoda > Insecta > Blattodea > Blaberidae > Diploptera > Diploptera punctata. The sequence continues at coordinate 21,385 of JASPKZ010001621.1, forward strand.
AGCTTATTCCCGCGTGGCCATGAATAGTATTGAGTAAAGTTTATATCAATAACTATCTAATAGTCAGCGTGCACTGTTGCGCCTAATTAGGTGAAATATGTTTTTATGTTTCCTTGAATAAGCAAAAAGAAAAAGAAATATATATTTGTATCGTAATTATTAAGGCAAGGCATTTAATGACCTATAAATTGGTAAAAAATGCAAAATAAAAAATGCATTTATGACCTAAAAAATGCAAAAAATGACCAATAAAATAAAAAAATGGCGAATGAATAGTTGAGAATTACCAATAAAAATACAATTTATTGGATTAAGTGCTCACTTGATTACTGAATTACATAAAATTTAACTTAACATCAAAATATTAAAAAATACATGTTACAGTACCTTTTATTGCAGAAAATCCATTTCAATTACATAGTGCACTTTACAGCAATTTTTGAATTACAGTTAACAATCAGAATAAGGGTAGAAGCTAGCATAAGCTCTAAGAAATTGAATAAAATTCCTAGAAGTGGGCAAGTTCATTATCATATACCTTGAAAAATAGGAGTAGTAGTTAGCAAAACAACTACTTAATTACACAAAATTGTATTGACATGGAAAAATACTGAATTATAATAAAAATCTTAAATCAAATACAAATAATGTCACAGCCTTCTGTAAAAGCATAAAAAATGCTCAAAATGACCTAAAATTGCCAAAAAATGACCTAGCCCTAAAAAAGTTAAGAAAATGCAAAAAATGCCCTAACGAATTGCTTTTATTTGATCCGTTTTTTAATGCCATACATTTTCATATACGTAAGCAATGTTTCAAACTTCATAAGAAAAAGATGCAAAATCATTAATTGCCTTGCCCTAGTAATTATGTTTAGATACCCCGTGCTGATTACTCGACGTTGCCCGGGAATCTACTTATTCCGATCTTCTTGGCATAAATGAGCTCAAAGACAAAAAATTATTATTGTGAGTTACCCTTAAAAGATAGACATATGCTGTCGCGGACTTTTTTGTAGATTTTTTAAATATTCAATTCTGTGTACACCTTTAGACAAAAAAAAATGAGTCATCTCTTGATTCTATCAACCGATCGGGGAACTTCGTGAGCACTCGCAGAAGCCTTATTCACATTAACACGTTTTCAGTAATTGCACTGTGGTGTTTGCTAGTTAACGTAGTGCACACTCAAGTAACATAAAAGAGAGAGCTTGCCTTTGTGTGTTTCCGTGGTCGAGAGGTTTAACACACAACATTTGCGTTCGTAACATGACGGGTTCAATTCCCGTTCTACTTTTTTTTTTACTGAATGTTAGGATAGCATTTCGCCTGTAATACAGTTTCATATTTCATTTTATATTTGAGTTTTATGACTTTAATGCACACACAAAACACATAAATGAAAACCTTCTAATAATTAAATGAAGAAAGGAAATAATATCTTCCAAAATGAAAAACTTTAACAAAAACAAAATCAATATCGGGTGTATGAATCCTCAGTATCTATTGCCGCCCTCAATCTGCGGGGCATTGATGCAAAAAAGTCTACAGGCACGTGGACGATCGGCTACATCATCCCAGGCTTCTTGAATTTGTGCCCATAAGCCATCTTTCGTTTTTCGTGCATCTGCAGGCCAATTAGAGTTCATCTCTATTTTCATCTTAGCCCATACATTTTCGATTGGATTCAACCTGGTGAACAGCGAAATTTGATTTGCCTTCTCCTTTAACAATGAAATCAAATTTCGCTAAACATATTTCAGAAAGCGGCCACAGTTTCAACAATATCGATAATACAATGTAAATTATACACAGAGAAAACAACAGACACAAAATTAACATTTTACAAGAAATCGAAATTATCAAGAAGGCCAAGAATACAAACGAAAATGTGCCTAATAAGCAAAACCCTCTATTAGACATACAGTTAATTCAATATTACTACAACAACTCCACAAGATGTATCGAAAGGCCTAGAGTGAAATCAACGAAAATTTTAGATAGTTGAGGAAGACGGTAGTATACAAGGTAAAAATAAATAGTAGTTTAAACAAACTAAAACAACATGCTTTATTAGAAAACCGAACTAAAAACTGAAAAATAATTTTATTTTCCAAAACTCTTGGGATAAAATTAAAGTGGTCAACAAAAAAATAATCTCCAACACATCTAGAATAAAACTAGAGTTATCTACAAAAACAATAATTTTAATATCAATTAATACTTATATTTGATAATAGACAGATATCGGTAAAAGTAAAGTCTCTAAGAAGAAAACGTAAAAACCATAAAAATCACCCAACGCTTTTGATGGTAAAATTATTTTTTGTAGATAACTCTAGTTTTATTCTAGATGTGATAGAGATGATTTTTTTGTTGACAACTTTAATTTTTTCCCCCAAGCGTGTTGGAAATTAAAATTATATTTTTATTTTTTAGTTCGGTTTTCTAATAAAGCGTGTTGTTTTAGTTTTTTAAACTATTATTTTTTCTTTATTTTTTAGTTTGGTTATCTAATAAAGCGTGTTGTTTCAGTTTTTTAAACTATTATTTATTTTTTTAATGTTTAGTTTAATTGATTGTCATAAACCGGAATCCCATGAAAATGTAATTGTTTAATACTTTTCTAAAAAAACTCTGGCCCGGATTTGAACCAGCGACCTATTGATTGTTGAAATTATATACCACTACACTCCACCGCTCTACTAACTGAGCTCTTACAACGATTGACTAAAAAGTCGATAAATCCGCAACCTATTACACAGGTTTTTATTTTTTGATTTTCCGATGATTGTGGCCAGGATATTAGAAAAACATTATGAACGTATTGTATTGTCATGGGTCCTTTACAAGTATACAAAGTTTCAAGTCGATCCAATGTTTTTAAGTAGATGAAAATCGTGTTCAAAGATTCCGTTACATAGATACAAGTTCGTTACATAGACAGATACAGGTCAAGCTAATATAAAGCGTGTAAAAATATGTAATTTAACATTGTTATAACCTCAACGGTATAAAAAAATTATGAACTTAAAAAGTATAGATTAATTCAAATGTCGAAATAAAATGTATTTAATTCATAAAACGTTTTAATACAAATATCACGAAAAAAACTGCATAATTGAAGACGCGAACCTGCGATCTTCATTAACAGAACCAGTGACCGCGTGCTTTACCGCCGAGCTATCGGGACACGTAGAAGTGTCTTCAGTTCATGCCACATAACACAGTAGCTCAGGGACTGCACAATTATGACTAGTTTCCTAGCTTGAACCCAGCGCTGTGCCGAGTATGACTTAAAAGAAATGTACGTTCAAAAGATGACTCATTTTTTTTTGTCGAAGGGTGTACTTTAATTTGGTGTATTTGTTATGGTTCAGGCAGCGTAAGCTATTTAAGCGTCCAAACCCACTATAGTATGTAGAGTAATATGTTATATACGTTAATTGTCCCAAAAATTCTCTAAATGATAAAAAAAAGTCACTCATATCGGTCAGGTAGTTTTTAAAGTTCATAAAGGACAGACAAACAGTCCATTTCTATGTAAGATACACACTTTAACATAAAAGTTACCTATTTTTAACAAGTTATGTGAATTATCGATCAAAAGATTTATCACATTGAATCAAAAGCGTCATAGCCTACAATTTTAAGATTATAAATAAACACGCTTTTACTTCCTAGATAATAATGTATCCACGGTTCTGTAGAATTTCATGAAAATTGTTTGAAAATGTATTCACCAACAATGTGTGGTGTCCTGTTTCTTTTGTAACGTGTCACTGCATTTTGATTCTCACTAATTATTGGGAGTGATCATATCAGATGGTGTTAACAACTGGTAATCTCAATATGTAGGGATACAAAGTAATACCTGCATTTTGTTCATTTGATTGTAACAAAAAATAAAATTATTTTATAACCAATCCGTAATAGGAATGCTATCATATTCAGAAATTGTGTTGTCTAACCTTCAGTTCCTTGAAGATTTTAATTTGTTGGTTATATCATAATTTAGAATAGAATAATTTTGTAACTACTGCACATTTATACGACTGTTAATAGGCTACTTACTATATTTCACGTGAAATCTTACGAAATTTAAGTTTGAGGAATGTTTTAGTAAATGAATTTAACTTTACTTATCGAAAAGAAACAACTTATATCAATGTTTCTAAGTGGCGCCTTGCTATTAATTAGATACTATAAATCAATTCTTTGAAAATTCATTCTGAACCACCGTTGAAATTATGTTTATATATACAAATTTAGCCTGCATATGTTTGTGGTTTATAGACTTCTAAACCTCTCAACCCACATTCATGAAAATCTGTACATACATGTATTAAAGTACGGTAAGTGTCTTGCCGCCATTATTATCCAAAACATAGACGTAGGAGTTTACCAGAAATAAATATTAAAAAATCGTTCTAGCGGTCGCAATTTCCGTTTTTTCAGTACGAAACTCGGTGTATGGTATTAAAATAATCCGAGGTAGGAATTTGTCCAAAAATCACCGAAATCTGATAATTAGAAATGGGGATTTACTGAAATTCTAAATTAAAAATTAACTTTAGCAACCACCATGTTTGGTTGTTCGCAATATATATATATCTTCAAATACAAGTCTTCAGGTAAGGCGACTGTTTAGCCTCTATCATACTTTAAAACCATTAAGTGTAGAAATTCACCTGAAACAAATAAGTACCCGGGCAACGCCCCGAGTAATAATCAAATAGTTATGTATAACGTTAAATACTAAAATTTACATCTGAAATATCTGTCGCCCTCAACAATTTAAATTTATTAATATAGGCGAAGATCTTGCAGAACTTCTTGCTCCATCCTCAACCGCTGGCTATGTACTATTTCCGACTATTTTCTATGAGCATACTGTGTAGAGGATTGAGATGGTTGGGCGTGTTTTCGTTTAGCAACTTTTTGTTTCTTATTTGTTTCAGTATTTCTATTCCTTCCAGAATGTTTATTTTATGGTTATTAAACACTCTGTGTACTATTGAGAGTGTGTTGTCAATCTTGTCAAATTAATTACCTGCATTTAGGACGTATGTGCAAAGCTTGATTTTCTCTCGTTAAATGTAAAGCCTCTGAAATAATAGATTATCTTATATTAAAATCTCTGATTGTTCCTTCCAATATAAAATGGATCGTAATTATTGCATTTTAGTTTAAAAATTCCTTTATTTTCATATTTATAAGTATCTTCTATTTCACTAGAGATAATAGTAATACTATATATCGTAGAAGATATTAAACTAGAAATACATTTGAGGAACGTTTTTGTAATCTCGTTTAATTTTACTTATCTAAAACAACTTATAGCAGCTTTTTCAAATTGCGGCCCTGCGTTATTTAACATGTTTGAAGAACGTTTTGTCAATTAATTTACTTATTATTTTACCATTTTTTTTTTCAAAGTGGCGATAAATACACATGATGCAACCATAACAATGGCAATTGAAATTTTCCCGAAATATTATATCTATTGTATAAAATGTGGCAATAATTATTAATAAAATCAATAATAATTGCAGTTAGGAAATCAGCAAGTAATCTAAGTCAAATCATCGAATGATAAGCAGATGCACAATTTGTGTTTTAATTTTTATAAAATTTGTAGCATTAGTAATTCCTAGAATTGATTTGGTTATTGTTTAGAACCACACAATAAGCTTTTGTTTTACAGTGCTTAACGGTAACTCAATGGTTGGCAGGTATATGTACCTGGCGAATTGAAACTAATGTTTATTATAAAAGTGTAAATTTGATTGACGTGTTGAATATAGTCAAATTTGCAAAACAATAAATTTTGTTAAAAGGAATACTTAACATTAGTAATTCCTTGAATTAATTTGGTTATTATTTGGAACCACACAATAAGCTTTTGTTACACAGTGTTAACGGTAACTCAAGGGTTGGCAGGTACATGTACCTAGGGAAGCGAAATTAATGTTTATTATAAAAGTGTAAATTTGATTGACGTGTTGAATATGTTCAAATTTGCAAAACAATAAATTTTGTTAAAAGGAATACTTGAGCCAATTTAAAACGTCCTTGGAAAATTAATATAAAAAGCCAACAAATTGTATTGTTAACACAGTGTGGTTAGTCGCTCTAATACGATCACAGTGTGGTTAGTCGCTCTAATACGATTACAGTGTGGTTAGTCGCTCTAATACGATCACAGTGTGGTTAGTTGTTCTCATACGAACATAGTGTGGTTAGTATCTCACACACACACAGTGTGTGGCCAGTTTTCCCATTCGAGTACATACGATCATCGATGAGCCAGTAGCTCTCTTACGGAAACATAGTGGGTTAGTTAATCATATAATGAGTATTTAAAGAAGCCAGTTGCTCCCATATTATTACATAAAAGTGTGAATTTATCTATCTATCTATTCTAGGGAAGTCTAGATTTGCTCAAGTAGCCTTCAAGACAATATTAATTCATTATGTACTGTGTTGTTCATTAGAGGTTAACAGAATAAACCCGTTTTAATTAATTACTCAACTCATTGTTACTGATCATCGAATTCCTTGTCCAACACACCAGTAGAAACCAGAAACAAGATTAATCTAAAACACGACCTAAAGAGATCCTCGTGCCTCCCTTTTAAAGTTTTGCCGCAAATTACAATACAAAAATGCTTCATTAAGTAAAGTGGTCTACCAAAATGGTGCGTAAATTGAATATAAATTATTCTTTCTCTAAACATATCGTTTGCGCAGTAAATAAATTTCATTAAAAAGCTAAGTATATAACATATATTAAAATACTCTGAACGTAGATAAAATATTGTAGACAACATGTTACAAAATTAAGTTTAGTAACTCCCTTTGGTCGTGTTCTAACTTGAGCATCTCCTTTCTAAACCTCTGCTTTTGTAACTAGTAGTCTAAATAACTATTTGTCCACGTAGATAATCAATATTGAACAGTGTTAACCCAAGGCAACATAACTCAACTCAACCGAACCCAATCCAACACAGTAGTAGCCCTGGCATTGAACTGATATATAATAGAAAGGCCAACCATTTCCTTCTATTTAAAAAAAAAAAGTATGTGCATAATCAACAGTTTAAATTATCTCCCGAAAGGTCGTGTCAGTGGCGTGGGGCAGTAAAAGTACATAATGGGGAAAGAATAAACTAAGATGAAAAAATGAAAATTGTATTTAAATTATGCAATTAATTTGTGTTTCAGAGACTTGCAGCGCAATTCATTAAAAAGACTTGATAATAAAGTACTTCGACATCTCAACAATTTGGAGCACGTGTAAGTATTCTCAGTGAATTATATATTTTTATCGGTCCCAGATCACCATCTGGTCATAATATACATTCACCTCATTAGATTAAGGTTAGATTAAGGCGTCTCCTGGCACATCATTGCCATCATCATAACTTTTCTCATCATAAGGGCAGCCGTAACCCTGCCTCCAGGCGCCCCAACCTCAGAATTGGGTTACAAGTACGCCATGCCAGGAGAGAATACCAGAAATGTCATAATAACAACCTGGTGGTATTGAATAATAGGATATCTTGATCTGGTCACTAAGGGCAAGCTAACGTAGAAATCAAGGAAACAGTAGTGAGAGCACGGTAAGGTATAACTCAGGTCCAAGCTCTGTGTGTTTGCGGGGGGAAGTGTGGGAGTGGGAGGAGGTACACTTTTCTGCTTCTCATAGTACTGACAACTGAGACAGCAAATTCCTTTCAGACACACGGAGCTGGGTCCCGAGCAGTAATCTATCGATAGAAATGTGCACAGATCGCACACACTGTCGGTAATTGTCACTGCGCCATTCATTGCTGATGGATACAGTGTACAACAATGAAAAATAAATATGTGACACTGCCATTTTAATTCTACGCCACTAAATATCCGAAGAATTAAGGCCGACTGAAGTGGTTGCTGTCACTGACTAACAGTACAGGGAATCACATGATTTCCTTTTTCTAAATATGGAAAACTAGTTGGCCGAGTAGCAAAAATGTTCTGCCACACTCTCCAGAGAATACATGGTACAGTGGCAAACAAAACATTGGTTTAAATTATTTTTTAATATTACTGAATACACAGAAAATTACCTTCAGACAGTTATAATTTAATTAATGTTTTACTTAAATATAAAGTCAATGCAAGCTCTATACTTCTGAATTATTCAGTATTAAAATATAAATGGTATTAAAATATTCTAGATATGTTATATCGTTAATTTTAATTGTGTTTTTTCAGGATTTACTTAATAAATTAGTTTGGATATTTCAGTAGATGTTTAACAAATCGTCGAGGGATTTACCACAGGGATTTTTCTAATATAATGTCACTAGTATTACTGTCATTATTGCTATTATGATTATTACATTTAAAATAATTTTTTTAATGTAACAAAAATAAATAATAGTTTTAAAAAACCAACACAACACGCTTTATTAGAAAACCGAACTCAAAAATGAAAAATAATTTTAATTTCCAACACGCTTGGGATAAATTTAAAGTGGTCAACAAAAAAATAATCTCCAACACATATAGAATAAAACTAGAGTTATCAACAAAAATAAAATAATTTTACCATCAAAAGCGTGGGGTGCTCTATATCAAATAATATATTTGATAATAAACAGATATTGGTAAAAGTAAAGTCTCTAAGAAGGAAATGTAAAAATCATAAAAAGCACCCCACGCTTTTGATGGTAAAATTATTTTCTTTTTGTTGATAACTCTAGTTTTATTCTATATGTGTTGGAGATGATTTTTTGTTGACCACTTTAAATTTATCCCAAGCGTGTTGGAAATTAAAATTATTTTTCATTTTTGAGTTCGGTTTTCTAATAAAGCGTGTTGTTTTAGTTTTTTAAAACTATTATTTATTTTTTATTTTTTAGTTTTAATATTTTACAGAAAAAGATAAAAATGTAAATATCTTTAAATTCGATACTATTGTAGTATGAGCTAAAAGTAATACTCTTCTAAAAAAACAAATCCTCCCCAGCCGGATTTGAACCAGCGATCTATGGATTACTAGAATCATGTTACACTAGCTCAACGCTCTACCAACTGAGCTCTTACAACGATTGACTAAAACGTCAAGTCCGCAACGTATTATACCAGTTTTAATTTTTTTGATTTTCTGATAATTCTGGCCAGGATTTTAGAAACAAAATATGAAATTATTGTATTGTCACGGGTCCTATACAAGTATACAAAGTTTCAAGTCTATCCTATGTTTCTAAGTGGGTGAAAATCGTGTTCAAAGTTTCTGTTGCATAAATACAAAGACACTTTTTTGGATTTTCTGATGATTCTGGCCAGGAATTTAGGAAATAAGTATGAAAGTATTGTATTGTCACGAGCCCTTTACTAGTATACAAAATTTCAAGTCGATCCAATTATTTTAAGTGGGTGAAAATCGCGTTGAAAAATTCAGTTACATAGATAGATAGATAGATAGATACAGGTCAAGCTAATATAAAGCGTGTAATGAATGGTTCCAGAAAAATTACATGCGTCTAGAATAGAACAGAGACAAGATATTAAGTTACAGTCAACGCTTATAAATGAACTGCAAACATTACATCCTCCTATAATGAGAAACTCATTAAGGGTACAGGGAAAGAACCAGGTAAGTCATTTTTTGTCAAAATGGAGTTCGAAGTGTCATTAAATTCTCATGAAAATCAATATAATTTATAAGTGGAAAACAGTAAAATATACAGTTACGTTATGAGTTTATTTACCTCCAAATGTTGGCCTACAGGTAAGGAAGTATGATTGTTGTACAATTAAAAGTACGTTTTCTAGCTTTTTAGGAAAAGGTGATTTAGCTGATTCTTCCCCTATACCCTTCATTAATTTATGAAATGATTTTAACATAGCTATATAGGGCACTCCGGGCATCATTAGGAATATTTGGCATAGGCCTATACGACATGCTATGGTATATTGCGTAGTTAAAATTAAATTAGAGAATTGCTGTAGAAAACAGAATAGGAGTACACAGGCTATTGATACAACCAATAATACTAGACGCAATATGACCTTTAGATGTTAAAAAATCTACATACATTAGTTAGTATTTTATTTAACGGCTCTCTTTGTTGTTGTAAGCCTATGTTTTCCCTTTACAGAGATTTTAGGCGCTCTCCCCCTACAGGGAAGAATTTGAACCATACTAATTTAGTTACACTTGTTTTCGTATAGATGTCATTTTGAGTGGTACGTGGTCAGCGTTCCGCCTCATACTGACATCTAGGAAACCAAGGTAGTACTAGGACGGGAAAATTCGGTAAATTTTGCTTAGATGCCTTTTCATTCAGGCTTAAGGATTTTTTACGAGCCTGAAAATCTTCAGACTCGGGACCCATGGCTTAAAGTCCCTCCCGGAGGACTTGCTCCTTCGATTTTTCCTTGGATACAAAATCCATCGACCCCGGCCGGGTTTGAACCCGCGACCCTTGGGGCCAGAGGCAAGGAGCATAACCACTAGTCCACCGCGGCCGACTAACGGTTCTCTTTGACATTTCAAAACATTGGTGTCGCAATTAAAATGTGGCCGTGAGATGGCCGACAAATTTTACTCACAAGGGAACTGTCAATCATTGCATGCTGAAATCTACCTTGAAATTTCTGCCAGAGGAGCATTGTGACGTACCAAGGCAGAGTCCAAAAAGAGTATCTGTTGTTTTTAACTGCAAGGCACTAAAATCCAGCACTAATATATCATTTAAACTACAGGGAAGTAATAAAACCGCTCACTTGATGGACCCGTCCGTGCAGCACCGTCTTACTCCACACTGCTCTAAGTCTAGCAAGGACGTCAAACTGCTACGCCCTGTGGGTTGCCTTGCTGAATTTCGGCTTCGATTTCTGTGCCTTGCAGTTTAAAAGACAAATATTTTTTCGGGCACGACCTTGGTACATCACACCGCTTCTCTGGGAGCAATTTCAAGATTGGTTTCGGCACGCAATAGTTGACACTTCCCTTGTTAGATGCCTCCCATTTCAGGCTTCAGTTATTTTACGCTCTGTTAACCTAGAACACGAAACTCTCTCTCTTTCTCTCTCTCTCTCTCTCTCTCTCTCTCTTTTTTTTTTTTTTTTCCTCTCTCGAAGAAAATCATACTCATGATTTTTGCGCCCATAAAAGATCATAGATTCCAGCCGGGTTGAAACTGCGAAGCTCGAAACCACCATTCGAGGATTATCTCCCTTAATAACTATTGTACGTCCATAGTCCGTACCCACCTTCATGAAGGGAAGATAGAGCTCTACCCTATCAGCAAGCAACTGTCCCATCGTGGGATCTGTAGATAAAAGATCACATTTGAAACACTTATAAATCCACGAATAGCATACTTACCTCTAGGAATCTAATACCTAGGTCTCAAAGAGAACAAAACGAACTGTACACCAGAATGTAATATCCTTTCATGCTCGTATTTTACAATTAACTTGGTAACCATACTTTCAGGCGGGGGGGAGGCAAAAGATAGGATATTTTTCTTGAAAACTCAATTATTCTACTGTGATCAATTATGTACAGGATGTAACAAAAGGTATGTCAAAAATTAAAAAAAAAACATTTCTTGCATGTAGGACATGACAAAAGTCTTATATTGACATAGGTACGGAAATGCTTTATTTCCTTTTTGGAGCACTTTTTCGATAGCTGAACCCCATACAAGAACACTCAATAACAGATTCATGGAGAAACACGGAAGTCACAAAAAATGTTCAAAAAGGCATTCATTAGCTCCAATGCATCCGTTCAGCTCTTCTTTGGCCACCGCGCTCTCCTCACTTTAACCACTCATGTCTGAAGAAGATACAAAGTACCGAAACAGCTGTAACTAAATTATAATTTAATAAATATGAAAATCACATAAAACTGTAAATGTTATTTTCATTTAATTAAAATACACTATAGTTTTATTTGTGGGAACATTTGAAATTTTGAAATATCTTGTTTATGCAACTCCAGTTCAAGATGTAGAGATTCTTCATGCTCGTATTGTGGAAGGCTGCAAGACAATATGAAATTCTGGAAGTCTACATCAGCGCATTAGGGAGTCCATGCGACGGCGGGTTGACGGATGCATTGGAGATAATGGAGGCAATTTTAAAAATTTTCTGTGATTTCCTGTTTCCCTGCGGTTCTGTTATTGAGTGTCCTTTTATGGGTTCAGCTGTAGAAAAAGTGCTCTAAATAGTAAATAAATAATCTCCGGACCTATGTCAATATAAGTTTTTTTTATGCCCTACATGCGAGAAATGTTTTCCCAAATTTTTGACATACCTTTTTTGTTACATCATGTGTGTGTATGAAACAGGATCGAGAGTTAAATTTCGTTTGCTAACAATTGAAGATGCATTTAATTTCGTTGCAGATATTTTGACGAGTTCAAACTGTGTTCAGCTGCTCTCCATGTGCGAGTATGTGAACCCAAAGGAGATGGCATTTCAAGTCTTCAACATTTACTGGACAGCGTCGTTTTAAGGGCCAGGTAATCTAAATACTACAGATTTAAAGTCAACTTTTGAAGATAAAAATTAAAAAAGGCCGCTGTAATGGTATCACTCAAAAAACAGTACTCTTGCAGGCCTTAACACATTCGTCTCAAAAGGCAAGATAGACTCGCCCGCAGTTAAAGGACTTTCAACTCAGAAGACGAGGTACACTCGCTTAACTGTGTTGTTTTTGCAATTGTTTGTAGGCCTACATCCCTTGAAATGATCAATACTTTTAAAATAAACCCGTTGTACAACGTATACCATATCATCAGTACAAGTTGAAATGCAGAAAATTAAACATTGTTTTTTGAATGGCCTCCATATTGGAATTAATGGATGAAGTTTAATAATTTAGTTGAGGACGACTCACTTAACAGGTACCAATTTTATATTTAATAACATTTATGAATAGTAGAGGAATGTGTTTTGGCCTTCGCCCTTATTGTGATCTCAAGTACCGTTATGTTTTGTTTGTTTTGAATGTCTGAAAATAGACAATATAATTTACAGTAACTTAAAACCGGTTTCTTGGAAAATGCATTAAACATTTAAACCTGAAGCGAATGGGTTAATAACTTACATTGTTTAATAAAATTATGAATACTATATATCCTTGTAAAAGATTTATAGGTAAACAGGAAACCCCATATCATTATCTGCAAGTAAATTTATCTTAATTAATTTCAATTTTTTTTTATTTCTCTAGACATTTCAAAGATTCGTATGTTTATGCTGCGTAATGATATTCGTTTCTAATGTTGATACAGAAAAAAATATTTTTAAATCAGAGTGTAAAAGTAATGTAATTCCTCCACTCCAGTCTAACGTAGTGACAGGCCGAGGGATGTTACCAGATGAAGTCCCTATTATTGAAGATCTGTAGTATACACAGATGCCAGCTGATTAGGCTTGTTGAACCATCCCAAGAGAAGATGAAGTTAAATAAAAAGACATGGAAGCCATGAGTGTGAAGACTGAATCTTTTGCCAGGAGAAAATGGGAAAAATCTTGATAAAATCCTCCCCTGGCTTCGATTCGTCTGATTTGGAAAATTGGAACTAAATATCATATGACAAGTATATAAATATGTGCATTGCTAATAATTCAATTCTATCCATCTTAAAAGAACCGGATTGGTTCCATGAACTTCTGCAATAGGTCACTAGATCCTTAAACTAGGACGTAGGCCTAAACTGATGTATAACTCATTTTTGTAAGTTTGATTATATTACCCAGCCGATGTACTAATTTAAAGTTTTATTAAGAGAATATATTTCATTAATAACCAGATGCTTATAAAAATTGCATCTGATTTAATCGTTGTTTCGTGGTTACTTTTCAGTGTATGGGTTATGGCAGTTCTAGCTTGCGCAGGCAATACAATTGTTTTACTTGGTAGACTTGTGGCTCGGGAGCCAAATCCGGTCCACTCGCTATACATCAAGACGCTCGCTCTAGCAGATTTACTGATGGGAGTCTATCTGCTGCTAATTGCGGCAGCTGATTGGCGTTACCGTGGTATCTATGTTCAACACGAGTTTCAATGGCGACACAGCTACATCTGCAGCACATGTGGTAAGTCTTTACTTTGACTAAGAAAACAAATAAATTCAATACAAGTAAAGAAATATGTTCATGGCATATCCTTCTAAAGAGATGTGGATTAACTTTTAGGCGACTAGTTACTAAACCTAATTTTGCAATGTTTTGTCTGCAATATCTTCTCTACGTTCAGAGTATTTTAGAATGTGTTGTATATTTAGTATATTTATGACATTTATGTATTGCGGAAACGATATGTTTGGATAAAGAGTAATGTGGACTTTCGAGAGGGAAAAAAATACACAATAAATCAACAAATATTGTTGTTATATTCTGCAATTTTGAATGCTAGTTTCATTGTGAATTTAAAATAGAAACAAGTGGAGAAGGTGATTTTTCTCGGTTCTTCAGGAAAAATTTTAAAAGCAGTCCAAGGTGCAAATATTAACATACTTTCAGAAAAGTCAAGGAAATTTTATTTATGTAGTTAACGAAATCATGATTAAAGTGCATTTTACGTTTTGTTGAACTTGTATTTTATGTTTTGATAGCGTGTTCTGTTAGAATAAACTATAAGTTGTGTTGCCTAGTAACTACGAACTAAATCGTCATTGATTGTTACATTAGGAGATAAACTATTGTGTTAAATAACGGGTTTTCTATTTTTTATTTATTGTTGCAGTCACTCTAGTATGCAGTGATTTCTATATTGTAATCAATTCAGCGTGATTGTTTCGCTTTGCCTCTTTGTTCATTGTAAAATGTTATGCTTACATCATTAGCATTCTTGGTTCTTACATGATGATATACGTTCCGTTTTGATGTCTTGTTTGCCTTAGGGGCATTTTTTATCAGTTGTATAATGTTTCAAGATTTTTAAGACTATTTAACTCATGCCCCAAATGGGAGTCAATGACCAATCACGTTTCAATGATTTCTGTTTTACAACCAATCAGAGTCGTGTTTCACCAAATATTTATCAGTGTTATAATTACCATATTAAAGAAAGCTCCTCCTTACAATATTGCGTTCCTTTGGCAATAAATAGTATGATCTGGTTGCAGTGATAAACAAAAGAAGCAGTAGAAGCGTACCTATCGTTTCTCATTTGTTTCCAAACATCGCCGTTTACATTAAATATATAAATGTTTTAAAATAACTATAGTTAAATAATGATTTGTGAGTAAACAGCTTAATTTTATTCGTTAAATAGTCCTAACAAATGCCACTCTTGATTTCCAAATTCTCTAGATAAATTCACTCCTCACTTCGTGAGTCGTGAATTTATCGATAATTTGGAAATCACTCGTGGCATTACTTATGATAAATTACGAAACTCCGCTGAGGTCACTGTGTTAAAGTTTTAAGAATTATAAAACAATACAAGATATCTCAGTCGTCCTCAATAATTTGCAGTGTTGTTTTACATTGCAAATTATTGGGAACGACTGAGATATCAGGTACTTACTTACTTACTTACTGGCACTATCGAACCCGTAGGTTCATGGCCACGCGGACATAAGCTCTCCATACATCCCTAATGCTTTCCAATCATCCCTTGTATAATCTACTTCCCTCAAATCATAGTTAATGTTATTCTCCCACCTCATTCTTGGTCTACCAACTGGGCGTTTTCCCTCTGACTTTCCTACAAGAAGCTTCCATGCAAGTCTTTCATTCCCCATACGTGCAACATGTCCTGCCCATCGCAGTCTACGAGACTTAACTGTTCTTATTATATCTGGCTTCCTATAAAGACCATGTAGTTCACTGTTATGCAGTCTTCTCCATTCACCTGTTTGTTCATCTCTCTTTGGTCCAAAAATGTTCCGAAGTACTTTATTCTCAAATACTCGTAATCTCCTTTCATCCCTTAAAGTAAGAGTCCATGTTTCGCATCCATATAATATAACTGGTAGAATAATAGAGATATCAGGTACTGTTTTATAATTCTTAAGACTTTGTATCATGTTGTGAAAGAATTCGTGTGAATTTTTATTGCAGGTTGATGTGTGCACGTATATAGCTATTACAAATAAGAGAACAAGAAAAATAAATAGATCAATATTTAAATCACCATATAGCCTATATAAATTTGCGATACTAAATGTGTTGTTGCGTAATAAAATGCATCAGTTTGTGACGGTTTCTGGGATCGATGGATCCTCGTACGTGATAACGTGGGTTTTAAATTAATTGTTTTGAACTCTTATAAACAGCTAACAAATTGTACCACTAAAATAAACGAAGTGCTGAATGATGAAATTAAATTATGTTGCTACTCACAATATTCTTATTTTTTATTATTCACTAGCTAATACCTTGCGTGCGCTGCTATACCTAAATAAATAATAATGTGTTTTATATATAATAATATAATAATGATTTGTTTTAGCTGGCAAAGTTAAGGTCATAAGGCCTTCTCTTCCACTCAGCCAGCGAATCGTAAAATTATACAAAAATTACGTACATATTACAACTTTAAGATATTATTAAAATACAGACTAAACAAAATACAATGATGATGTAATCTAATACTAGCTAATACTAACAAAAATATAGAATATAATAAAATTAAAATGATATAAAATAAAGTAAGTAGCTTCCTAGATGATTATTAATGGAATGCTCTATATAGTTATTATGCAGTTAATGTTTTCATTGTGTCGAACTTAAGATATCGGTTTTAGTTGAATAAGTAAAAGGAAAAGTAAATATAAATTTAATATCATTATTTTTAGATACCCCGTGCTGATTACCTGGCGTTGCCCGAGAATCTACGCATCCCGATGTACTTGGCAAAAATGAGCTGAAAGACAAAAGTCGTTATTTTGAGTTATCCATAAAAGAATACCCGCCGTGAGCCGCTTGCCCGGGAATTTACTTATCCCGATCTTCTTGGCATCAATGAAACACAAAAATGGTTATTGTGAGTTATCCGTAAAAGATAAACATATGCTGTCGCGGACTTTCTGTAGATTTTTTTGAGATATTCAATTATGTTTACAATACGTTTGTGTATTTGTTATGATTTAAGCAGCGTAAGCCATTAAAGCTTACAAAAAGATATATTTTTCACGATGATCTTGAAGAAGATTTTCGGGCTGTAGGCCGTGGTCGTGAGGCTTGTAGTTCCCCGACGTTTCGCCAGAGACTGCGTCTGGCATCCTCAAGGGTTGTCTTGAGACTGGCAATTCTGTTGTTGTTGTTTGGCAATGTCTAGCATCGCCCAGTGCGCTGCACTAGAACCAGTTGCGGCTCCCTGGCAGCAAATACCATAGTGATTATCTAGATGGAGTTTAACCACTTAACCCACTATATCTAGCGGCGTTTGTGTTCAGTTTATAAAAAAAATTGTAAAGGGAAGGTGGTGAAATGAGGTGTAATCCTACTAAAGCAGGGCATCGTATACCACTCGGCCGGACACGGCAATTGTCCACTGTCTGTCTTATTTATACGTTCACCGCGATGTGTTCGTCTTTAGAGTATACCACTATGGGAGGTGGAGTTTCTGCCTTATCTTCATACAGATGTTCGAACAGATTTCTTGTTTCTATTGGTGTTCGTTGTTTATTGTAGTGTTGGTTTTTCCTGGCAGTGCGACGTGCCGGCGGGTGGACGAATCCTTCCCGGTCTTGCATTTCTGCGTTGTGTTCTTCTTTCGACGAGGTTCTAGTAGTTGCCAGCTTCTCGAAAAAAATTGGAAAGCATCACTGCAGGAAATAAGGAAGAAGTACACATGAAGTACAACCAGGGCGTACTGACCATTAGGACCTCAACAAAGGCGGCCTACAGGCGAGCATACAAGGAGCTCAAGAAATCTGAGACTCAGTTCTACACCCATGGCTATGGCAGGCCTCCTATCATCAAATTAGTGGTGAAGGGACTTCCTAAGTCCATTACAACACCAGAAGTAATGGATGAAATTGTAAATATGAAACTGCCGATCAAAGAAATAAGAAGCATCGAAAAACAAGTCTACACAAATGGAGTAAAAAAGAAGATAGAGCTTCCAATTTACATCCTAACACTCCACAAAACAGCAGACCTAAAGGAAAAAATCGAAAAAGATCTAAAAGAGCTATTCAACATCCGTATTCGATTGGAACCCTACAGGAAACCCACAGGAGGCACCCAGTGCTTCAAGTGCCAAGGCTTCGGACACATTGCAGAATTCTGCTTCCGAGACACAAAATGCGTCAGGTGTTCCGGTAACCACAGAGTCTCCGACTGCACCCAGACGGAAGTCAAATGCTCCAATTGCAACGCAGATCATGCAGCAAGTCATCGAAAATGTCCCTCATTTCAGAAGTATCTGAAAATGAGACAAACACAAGGAACAAGTCAACCATCTACCACGAAGAAGCCTGAAAATACTCCAAGAACACCTCGAAAGACAGAAGAAAACTTCCCTCCCTTGCCTTCTCGGAACCCAAAAACCGGAGAATATACTCCAATCCCTCCTTCCGGAGAATATACTCCAATCCCTCCTTATTCTTCTTACCACCATCCTTCAAAATCCTCAAGTCCTTCAATCCACACTATCCTTCGTAAATTCCCAAGTCTCTTCAAGAACTTAGATTGCAATATCCAGATACTACAAGAAAAATTTTTAGATCGACAAGCTTACGCAATCTTCAAAGAAGACATCCACATGAAGAAGGAAAACTGTTTAGAGGACAACTCTTCACAGCAAGCAGACAAGATACGCCACACCTTATCTACAAGCACCTCAAGATACTGGGTCAAGACCTTTATAAGGTCGGTACCAATCCTCATACTTCAATATTTGTTCTAGGCAGATGTGTTCGTAAGTTGTATCTGCCTTCTGATTGGTCAGCGGTAGGGACTTCCATTGCTCCAATGAGATTGCTGTTTGATGGTCTAGTCGACTGTACGTTATATCTGTCTTCTGATTGGTCAGCGGTAGGGACTTCAATTGTTCCACTGAGATTGCTGTTTGATAGTCTAGTCGACTGTGCTTGTAGATGAGGTTTACATTTTGCGTTTTTTAGAACCGGTATCCATACTTTGTTGACTTTTAATGATTCTTCTTTCCTATTGAAACTGTTTTTATGTTTGAATATTTCGATGGCTTCTCGTTGTAGACGGGTAAAATAGTGTGTGCAGTTAGATAATATGTCTGTATTCTGGTATTGTACCCTGTGGCCATCAAGTAAAGAGTGTTCTGCTACTGCCGACTTATCCATTTGTTTAAGACGATTGTATCTTTCATGCTCCTTAAGTCTGGTTGCGATGGTGCGTTTGGTGGTGCCTATATACACTTTTCCACAACTGCATGGAATCCTGTATATGCCTGCTGTCTGATGAGGATGGAGTTGATCCTTTATAGGTCTGAGTGAATATATTTTTTCACGTTTTTTCACTACAGAAGGTGATATTAAGGGTGAAGGGCTTGAGCATTAAAACTCTCTTATAGCCTATGTTCATCCCAGAAATCTCCTGAACATTTTGCAAGAAAACTCCATCACAATCGGACCTACGGTATGGCCGCGCATAAAGTACGAACAAACAAACCAACAAACAAACATTCATTTCTATATATTAGATTAAGCAGACATTTTCAGTCATTAATACCGGTACCTCGAAATGTATTAGCGCCATTAATACGAGTATGTACAGTTCATTGTGGTTAATATCTGATCTCACCGTACTGGACGTTCCATTAACATTTTTCTGGTCCTCTACGGGTCAGTATGTAAATACTAACCTCTATTAACTAACTAACTCAGTGGCTCTATCGAACCCGTAGGTTCATGGCAGCATGGACAAAAGCTATCCATACATCTCTCTCCTGAGCAAATGTTTTGCTATCATACCCTGTGTAATCTACTTTTCTCAAATCATGGTTAATGTTATTCTCCCAACTCATTCTTGGTCTACCAACTGAGCGTTTTCCCTCTGGTTTTCCTACAAGATGCTTCCAGGAAAACCAGAAGGAGAAACTTCTATTATGTAAGCAAATTGCACAAACCTAAACATTGATCTGTTCACTTCCCATCGGAAATTGTTCCACGATTTTATTATTACAATAAAAAGTACATTAAAGAGATATTTCATATTAGACCCACAATCACATATTAATATTATCAAGCGTGTTTGCTCAGATGGTAATGTTTAAGAATCGTTTTCGGAAATATTCGAGTTCATATCCCTGTGCCTACTCTAATTGAATTTTCGCGGTTTTCCTCATTCCTCAAAGCTAATATAATAACAGAATACCATTACCACGATCCATTTCATCATTACTGCTCTCTCTCTCTCTCTCTCTCTCTCTATCTATCTCTCTCTCTCTCTCTCTTACCTACTCTCTCTCTCCTTCCTCTCCCTCTCCTTCCTCTCCCTCTCTCTATATTTCTATCTCTGCCTTACAGTGACAATGACATCGGAAGAGGAGTTTTAACTCTGAATTACATATTGATACAGAGGCTACTTTATTTGACAACTAAAGGGCATGGATGGCCGGATGAGAGATCAAATCAATATCGTGATCTCTTCCGAGAATTTAATTTAAGGCAAACTTAACTCCCATTCATAATATGCAAGTATTTACTCTCACATTCATACTAAGCAAATTTACTCTGAGTTATTTTGATGGGTAGATGCAGCGTGTCCATAATATGTGTATCAGATGCATATTTAATATTCGAAAATACGATCACATTTCTCCATTTTTCCACGAATTGTCATGGCTACATCTAAAAGAGAGAATAAAATCGCATTGTCTAATTCTCTTATTTAAGATCCTACATACATCGATTCCCAATTATTTATCATCTCGTTTCCGATATCTATCCTCAAACCATAACTTAAACACAAGATCACAACACAGTCTCTTACTTAATATTTCTTTTTGTTTTACCTGGGTAAAGGAAAAACTTTGTTAATTGCTTTTTTGTAATGAACTTTCTTAATTAAATATTCTATAAATTTAGGGTCGTAGTTATTATTAATAGCTAATTGTTTAATAATATTCAATTCATTATTATATTCCAAGGGTGAAAGAGGGATATTTAAAAGTCTATGAATGTAACTATTAAAAGCTGCCATCTTATGAGTATATGGGTGAAGAGAAATTATAGAATATTTAATTAAGAAAGTTCATTACAAAAAAACAATTAACAAAGTTTTTCCTTTACCCAAAGAAAACAAAGAAATATGTCGTAATGTCATACATAGGCCCACTTTCAAATAAAATATCTAAACACTTTAAAAAGTTGAACATTAATGTGGCATTTAAAACTAATAAAACTAAAAAAATATAATAAAAAACAATAAAACCAAAATAAAAAAATAAAAATTATCAGGTATATATAAATTGAAGTGTGGCACATGTGACAATGTCTATATAGGACAAACTGGTAGACCTTTTATCTCTCGGATAAAGGAACACATGAGAGCATATAACAGAAATTTAGAATATTCAAAATATGCTAACCACCTATTCCAATTTAATCATTGTTTCGATCCAAATTTTGAAATTTTACATGTTTGTGATAAGGGTAAGAAGTTAGATCTTTTTGAGGCTGTAGAAATTAATAAATTTAAAAGTAGTAACAAACTGTTAAATTCTCAACTTGATTTGAATGAATGCCCTTTGTTAAATTTAAAAATTTAAATAAATATTGTTGTATTGTTTCTTAGATCAGTTGGAACACAATTCATAATTTGTTAACATGTCTGAAGAAGGACAGTGTACCGAAACAGCTGTCACTGAATTATATAATAAATATAAAAATCAAATAAAACTAGGTTTTATTTTTATTTAAATAATAAATATGGATTTTCATCAAGTAAACACCAACTCTATTGATTATTTAATAGAATTGATTACGTCCTATTCCTAATTACTTTACTTAAATGTGTATTGGTTTATATTCTACATTAAGATTTGTCAAAATATCCTACATAGTGGTTTACTTTCAAAAATGTGTTAATAGATCTTTTGCATATGTTACTATTGATCTGATACCTTATATAATCTGAATTTTTGATGACTTTGAAATTAATTTGTTTTTTTAAACATTTTATTCTCAAAATATGGCTTATTTCCTATAATAACCCTTACACTTATTTCATTTCATACTTCTTCTTCACTTCCTGGTTCAGGCATTAGTTGCCTGTTCCGTCTTCACTAATAGATCTAAGACCGTCTATTCCGAGGACGTCCGACATCTCTTCTTCCTCTCGGAAAATAATGCAAGATTTTATTTGGTAATCTACTTTCTTCCATTCTTTCTACATGTTCTTTCCACTGAATCTTGTTGTTAAATATATTTTCTTTTATGGAGTAGATCTGCAGTTCTTCACAGATATCCTCGTGTCTTATTTGGTCCATTTTAGTGCATCCTTTTACTCTTCTTAAAACTTTCATCTCGGCTACTTAGATTTTACTTTCTTTTTTGGTAGTGACAATCCAAGATTCGCTCCCATACAAAAGTACAGGGACTGCCATTGTTTTATAAAATTTTAATTTTGTTTGTTTGTGGGCTTTATTAATCAACGTTCTATTTATTGTGCCACAAATAGCTTGAAACTGATGAGTTTTATGTTCAATATCTTTATCATATCCATAGCTGATATCACATCCTAAATATTTAAAGTAGGATACTTGTTTAATAATTTCGTCTCTAATTATTATTTTTGCACGCAGAATGTTTCTTCCAAAAAATGTCATTACTTTGGCTTTACTTACTAAAATTTTAAAATTATAATCCTACATATTGCATTTAGTTTCTAAGCAGCCAATTTTAACAGATCTTCATCATGGTGCAGTAAGACTAAATCATCGGCGAAAGTTAAATTATTGATAGGCTACTTGTGTTATTCTTCAATCTATGGCCTTTGTCTGTTATAATTTTCCATTCTTTCATAATGTCGTCAATATATATATATATATATATATATATATATATATATATATATATATATAAAGAGTGGGCGATAGACTGCACCCTTGTCCAACTCCTTGATTTATTAAAATTTCTTCAGACCTTTTTATCGCTACGGTACTTTATTTCCTTCATATAAGCCTTAGACTGACGTTATTAGATGGTGTGGATATCCTCGTTCTATCATTACTTCCCATAGTTTAGATCTATCTACTCTGTCAAAGGCCTTTTCAAAATCAACGAACAACAAATATGTTGACAGGTTAAATTCTCTTCTCTTTTCAATTAGTCTCTTTATAATAAACACATTATCTTGTTCTTCTTCTAAGAGTGTGTCAGATATCTTCTTCAATCTATTATTTATTATTTTCGCACATAATTTATGTCCCGCGCCGTAGTCGAGCAGTTAAGGTAGGAAGCCTTGGCGCAGAGCTACGGGACTTGCGCTGGTTCGAGTCTCCATGGGGGAAGAAATTTTCTCATGGTATTTCGGCCAGTATGGGACCGGTGCCCACCCAGCATCGTGAGGCAATTGGGTAGCTACAATAAATAGCGGCTCCAGGTTGAGGAACCAGCTATAACGGTTGGGGGACTCGACGTGCTAACCGCATGTCACCCCTATACTGGCTGTTGATCATCTACCTCTGTGATTGACACATGTGGATGTGAAGGGCCAGCAGCCGGCTGGTAAAAGGGCAACCGCTGAAAAGTGGAAAGACCCTCAATCGGAATCGGAATATAATTTATAAGTGGAATTCAATAAGCCGAAACCTCTATATTTTTTTACTATCTATTTCATTTTCTGAAGAGGGATATGACTTCACCTATCTTACAGTTTTCAGGTATTTCACATGTCTTCCAACATTCGTTTATTAAGTTTAATAATCTTATTTCTGCAAATAAACCTGCACACTTTATCAGTTCATCATTTATACAATCTATACCTGGTGCTTCTCTGTGTTTCATTTCTCTCAATTCCTCCTTCACTTGGCTTAGAGTAATTCTATTTCTGATTTATTTTCACTTTCAGAAGGGCGTTTTATAACTGATTTTTCTTCATTACACCACAATTCTCTATAGTGATTTTTCCATGTCTTCAGATCAATGGTATTTAGTTGTGCAGTATATTTTTCTATTGTATTTAATTGTTTCATTGCTTTAATTTCATACTATCAATTAAATTAGTGAACTGAAAAAAAATAAATGGAAATACACAGTCTACTGAATATAACAAAATATTTATAGATTTTAAAATTTTCCATTGACGATTAATTATGTGTTCGCGTAGTAAAAGCCAGGTGACAATTTACATCCTTGCTTTCAGCCCCACCTTTGAGATCATTCTAATTTTAATTTCGATACGTCCATGACATATTAATAAATTATTAATAACAAATATTGCTTTATCCAAAGTGAATCAGTGATAATATTATGAACTTTTTAGTTATTAATAGTGGAGCAAATTTATAAAAAATTCATATAGAAAAAATTTACCGGAAACGCCTGATTTAATAAGTAGAAGCATTGATGTGTGTAATTAGAATCCCGTTTATAATGCATCAATGCATTTTTTGCGCGATAGTGCGTTTTTGTCGTACTTACAGCAATGGCGACTATGATTGAAAGTTCAACTTCCTACATTTCGAGATTGCCAACTTAAATAACTATACTGTAATATTACATTTACACCCATGTGCGGGAAGTAAAACCACTGCCCTCTATGTATACAACGTACAATGTATATACAAAAAATATCCAAAAGGTAGTGTTAATATACATTATACGAAACAAATCTCCGCATTTAAAATGAACTGAACTTTATTTGAAACAATATAAAACAATAAATACGTACTTTCAGCCATTTTATGACTAGATTTGTGTCAATGCCTCCTGTTGTTTCAACTAATAAACATTGCCCACACTGTTAACGTTAGTCAATTGTTTATAATGAATGCAAATATTTCCATCGCGCAAACAATAATGTACAACGTACGTTTGTGAAGTGTTTTAGAGAATCTCGAAAATTAAAAACCTCGCTATCGCTCGGTTTTTAAACATTTTCCTCCATTCTGTAAAAACCACTTTCCAACCTCGCATCGTAATATACTATTGTTTAAGCCAAGAGGAATATTATTATTAACCATACTAGTTATCCCAGTTTGTTAAAAATTATCTATATGAATGTTTCCCGACGAGTTAGATTGTAAGAAGTGATCCAGTTCATTGTTCTGTTCGTTAATCTATTTTAATTTAACACTATTGTATTTTCTTATTGTTGGATCATCTCAAAGCCCTCATTTATGATCCTCCTATCAAATTGGAAGACAATATAATAACAAGGAAAATAAATGACAGACACATTCAAGGACATACCGGGAATCTTTGACAAATCCAACAATCGACTTTTCAATGCATGTATTCATGCTGGTAGAACACATTTTCGAAATAATGTAAACGCCTATCGAGCTATCCCAGTAGCTGCTGAGGTAATTAGTATATTCATGAATAAAAAATTGCCAAGTTGCATTCATATCCATTATGCGTGAAGATTGAAATTCAAAATTTCCCGCCGCGCCAGCAGGCGTACTGATTATCTATCGCATACATCTCGACGATTGCCTTCTGCAACCACATTATTCCTATAAACATCAGCCTCTACGTGACAGATGGATTCACGCATGCGCAGATATTATATTTCGATGTGTGATTGCTAGACAAAGCTACTGTCCAAAGGCTTGATTAATTGCAGATTACCAGCTAGCTAGACTTTGTATAAGGTCAAACGAAGCTTCAACTATCGATTCATGAAGAATTCCTCTGATGAAGAAACGTTGTTGGCTGATGCGAGAAAGTGTGAGTTCTTTAACAATATTATTCGAAATAATATATTTAAATTCATAATGGTTATTTTAATATATTCAAGTTATTTTTTTTACAAAACGCAAAGGAACCAATGTAAAGTAAAATTATATGGTATGCTTGTCAGCTATTGCAACATATTATTTTAAGAAGCTTTAATTGTATTCCATCCATAGTAATTCTGCCCGAAGTCTATGCTTGCAGCTTTACTAGGGAATTGTAGGTGTGGTAGCTTCCGTTGCTTTCCACACCGGTGAAGGATGATGGTGATGAAGATGATAATGCAAAGAATGATGATGATGGCCACATGATTTCGGGGGCCGTTTGGGCCTTAAAGTTTTCCTGACATTTATCTTACAGGCGAGGAAAAAACCCCGATAAAAACCTCACCCAGAAAAACTGCCCCGACCGGGGATCGAACACGGGCCCGCTGCGTGACAAGGCAGCACGCTACCTCGAGACCACAGCGGTGGACTTATTATTGTATTATGTAATTGAATATGTCAACAATTGAAAGATTAGGAATATATACATAATATCTGTATAAACAAACACATAAAGTAATTTAATACCAATACCAAGTTTGATGAAGTGCGCTTTAATTATTTTACATGAATTTTAGCTAACGTTTTGCTAATAAATATGATTTGTCAAGTTATTGAAAATTAAAGTGAATGACTGTGTAATTGATAATATATATGAGAGACCATTTCATTACAGGGACTCTTGACGTCCCAACTCCTTTGAAAAAACGTTAAACTGAAAATATATAAAAATATTATTCTACCAGTTATATTATATGGATGCCAAACATGGACTCTTACTTTAAGGGAGGAAAGGAGATTACGAGTATTTGAGAATAAAGTTCTTAGGAATTTTTTTGGACCAAAGAGACGAATAGACAGGTGAATGGAGAAGACTGCATAACAGCGAATTACATGGTCTTTATAGGAAGCCAGATATAATGAGAACAGTTAAGTCTCGTAGACTGCGATGGGCAGGACATGTGACACGAAGGGGATGAAAGACGTGCATGGAAGCTTCTTGTAGGAAAACCAGAGGGAAAACGCCCAGTTGGTAGACCAAGAATGAGATGGTAAAATAACATTAACTATGATTTGAGGGAAGTAGATTATAGAGTGGATGATTGGAAAACATTGGCTCAGGATAGGGATGTATGGGGAGCTTATGTTCGCGCTGCCATGAACCTACGGGTTCGATAGTGCCAGTTAGTTAGTTAGTTAGTTATTTAATTAGTTAGTTAGTTCCATAAGAAAATGACAATAACACGAAGAATAAAAAATAATCGAAAGAGATTGTCAATAATATCTGCAAGAAGAGATTCCAAAGAGAATCTTAAAAGTTATTGCATTAAAATTAGTTTAGCCTATACGAATATGCTTTTCTGTCATGGCTACTTTGCATTCCTGACATAAATGAGGAATGCTTACGTCTGAGTCAATCTGAAATGGTCAATACCAAGACACGTAGAATAACATCTTCTTATCTGACATAAAGGAGGAAGCTCACATCATAGTAAATATTATTCGTCTTGGGACTGACATCGAGTTAAAATCTATTGATGACTATCCTCAAAATGATATTGTGTTTATGTTAATACTACTAGATAGCGACTATAGTTCTTCCACGATGTGTACGGAGCACATGTAAACAGTCGCCTAGCTTGATGTCATGGCATTCGGGTCTTGAATGCAATGACATCAAGCTAGGCGACTGTTTACATGTGATCCGTACACATTGTGGAAGAACTATAATTACTGTGTGGTATTTTGTGCTAACATCGGATACGGGTCCTGTGCTCGACCAATAGTCCATAAACATTTGGCTCGAGTGAGGTTGTTAGCGTTGTGTTATCGGGGCGATGGCTCGTCGCTGTAACTTTACAGCAGTGGTATTAAATTTCTACATAATTTACTTTGAGATTTGTGAAATGTTAGTGTAGAACGAACTAAGTATTGGCTGAGTCAAGCATAGAGTCCGCCCATCACGCTATTGTGGACATGGTGATGGACGACAGGGAGTCTGGCATCTCAAACTCCAGGAGGATTCTTTGGTTAAATACGAGGAATATATTAAGCAGAAAAAATTTAAGCTCGGATCTAAATATGATCTGATTGCTAACTAAATCCGGAAACTTTCTTTATGATAATAAATCATTTATCCACCTTTCCGGATTTCGAACGGAATGAGGCAGTCTTGAACCCTTGATAAAAAAACAAAAGAGACCTTTCGACTTTCTTTATTGAACTTTGAAATTAAGTAAAGTCTATTTAAATTGAGGTTCAAACAACATGTTTTCTCATACACGAAGCAGATTTACAGCCTCAAACTCAAGCTACAGAAGTAAATAATGATATACATGCTCCGATAAAAAGCGAAGAACAGAAAATACATCTAGCCGCTCCATCAAACAGCTCCAAGCACCAGTCGCGGTTCTGACAATGATGACCCAAAACATGTATTCGGCTTTATCCAAACTACTCTAGATGGACCATCAAAAATTGACACTATTGATTCCACTTCAACACTAGAAGCGAATCTTATCCATGCTGACTGAAACAAGGAATACAGGCATCCAATAATTACTGTAATTGATCATGGAGACAATTTAAGAATGAATAAAGAAATCAAATAAATTATTAATCACGGTATTAAGGTCGTAAAAACACGGGAAGGTATCCGCTACATTCCATCCTCAGTGGAGGATTCCTTAATCTTAAAGAATTGTTTCAATACGCTAAGTAAACATTATTACACTTATCTCCTTAAGAAGGATCTTCCGCTGAGTATAGTGTTAAAGAGGCTTCCCTCAAATACTTCTATATTCGAAATAGTGGATGAATTTATATCCCTAGATTTCCCTCTTCTGCTGGAGTTCGGAATTCCTAAAAGTTAGTTAGACTTATACGAATATGTTTAAATGGCACAATGATTTGGGTGCGTGTAGGCAAACAGTTTTCAGATACTTTTGAAATTAACAATGAGTAGAAGCAAGGAGATGCGGCAACGCCTATACTATGCAATTTTGTAATAGAGCATATCATCAAATCTTTAGAGGATGAAGAAGATCTACAACTCAATGGTATTAATAAACTGTTAGTTTATGCTGATTATGTAGTATTATTAGGCGATAGCGAGAAAATGCTAACGGCCAACACTCACACTCTATTGAGTAAAACTAAGAAATTGAGTTCGATAGTGTCAGTGAATTATAGTTAGTTAGGATTTCATCTCCTATAAATAAAACAGATTTCCAAAAAAAAAAAAAAAAAAAAAAAGGGGGAATATGGTATGACTCCATCTATCTTCTTCCTCCTTTTCATTCTCGAGCTGGAGACTAAAGAGCCAGCTCGAGAGGTATATAATCCCACACGCCTCTTGTCGCTCTAGAATCCTACAAGTCTCGTTATAGGCTCAGTGTTTTCGATGCCAAAAGTTTAATCATACCTTTATGAGTTGCAACCTCATCTCTCCCTGCGTAAATAAAATAATCATAATAACTGGACCGTAAAAATGAAGGCACAAAGAGATCATACTGCCTCCTACCGCGCCTACCCATCATATGAGGTAGCGAAAGAAGTCTATCTCAAATCCAAACGAACCCCAAACTCCTAAACTGTCCGTCAACCCCGAATTTATACTTCCGAAAATGGTATCCTGCAATATCCTTCAGTTAAATTGTCGCTCCCGGCACTTCAATTCCGAAAACAGCTGAAGCAAAAGAAGCTCACACAGTTCAACAACTCCCACTTACAGGACAGGCACAAAAGACACTTCGGGACATCCAGCCAACGATGGCTGGATTTCAAAATCCTATGGACTTTTGTTCCTGTCACTGTAATGAATGTGTTTCTGGGACAATGTAGCCTATAATTAAATCCACATAAGTTATTTAATGTTATGGCATTTAATGTAATGGTAGATAAAATATTCAAACATATCCATGAACTTGAAATGCATATACAAGACAGAGATATTGACATTTTTCTCCTATATGAAATTCATCTTAAGCTTAAAGACAGGTTTCAAATTCTAAACTTTTACTTTTCGTACCGACATCTTGTCGGTCCTCTTGAAGATACAGCCATATGCATAAAAATCAATTGGTCCCACCTCCCTAAGAAACTATTTTTATCGCTTCCATTTATAAATCTCCATCCAGGCTATTAACCAGTCACTACCTAAACTGATCTCACTTCAATCTCTCGTGGTTATCTGCTTGCGGGAGATTTAAGTATTATTATATTTACTGGCTGTCGTGTTCAAAATGCCTCAGACGTATACCTATAAATGTAATAATTCTTAACATCACAATATAGAAATCTCTGCTCCAAGAGAACACATTTTTTTCACAATGCAATTTTGACATTCGTTCCGTTATTCTTGATATTGTCTGTCAAAGAATGTCCCTAGATCTCCACCCATCACTATCATTACAAACACTCGACTTCGATCACACATCTATAGGCCTACTCTTTAAAAATATCATCATAATATTTTCTCTCGCAGACATTCTATACATATAGACAGTGCAATCGATTTCAAGAATACATTCACATTCTTGACAAAAGATTAAGTCAATATTTACTGTCCAGTCCATAGAACAGTTTGAACACTACATTTAAAATATACAAACAACGATTAAAAGAAACTCTTACACTTTCTACAATGCAGCCCATAACAGAAATATACAGACCTCTCCTCACTTCAAATGTATGTGAACCAAAAGTGGTATTGTTTACGATAATGCAGATATTTTGTTTTTGAAAAAATTATTTGAGAATTCTAAACCAGTTTTTTAGACAGTTTCCTCCAAAAAAATTACAAACTACTTCATAAATTAAGAAAAGCACCATAAAGTTTTGCAAAATATTAAACAAGTAACCATACAATAAGCACCTTCACATGTAGGATTGTATGGTAAGGAGATGGTGGATCCACTAGCAAAAAAAAAAGGAATCCACTTTACATTAAAA
The DNA here is from genome assembly GCA_030220185.1 of Diploptera punctata. Classification (NCBI taxonomy): domain Eukaryota; kingdom Metazoa; phylum Arthropoda; class Insecta; order Blattodea; family Blaberidae; genus Diploptera; species Diploptera punctata. Next base: position 52,231 of record JASPKZ010001621.1, read on the forward strand.
AATCTCGAAGTGTAATTACAACAATTTAAAATATTAATAAGACCAAATTTAAAAAAATTAAAATAAAAGCCGTCACAGATAAGCAATGGTCCAATATCCATCTAGATTTGTCAATAAGCAATAAAATGTTCTGAAAGGAAGCAGTGCCAAGATTCAGATTAAAGCAGTACAAGGCTATTTGTCTATCCACCTATACAAAATTAAAATTTATAACTTAAATGTACAATATGCAAAACATCAGAAACATCTATGAATGTTGACTACCACCTCATACGTAGGAAGCTACATAACAGCAAACAAAAAATATGATATTGCCAAACGTCCGCCGCGGTGGACTAGTAGTTATGTTCCTTGCCTCTAGTCCCGAGGATCACGGGTTCAAACCCGGCCGGGGTCGATGGATTTTTAGGATAGAAAATTCCACGGAGCAAGTCCTGATTATTTTCAGGCTCGTAAATAATCCTTAAGCCTGAAAAAAAACTTCTAAGAAATTTTTACCGAATTTTCCCATCCTAACTCTACCTTGATTTCCTAGATGTCACTATGAGGCGGAACGCTGATCCCGGGTCACTCAATGACATCTAAGTCTCGTTGATATACACGAGGGCTTACAAGAAATATATTGTCAAACTGTACTGGGATGAGATAGAATCACCTAAAAAGGAGATCACTGGACAAGAAAGAAGATGATGATCATTAACACGAATTTTCTATAAATAGAGTAAACATATTTATTATGTTGTTAGTTTTGTAAGTATCTGAAAATGATGTTAAAACAAACCAATAAGATATCCTGTAATAACAGAATTTTGATGTTGATTGTGAAACTAAAGTGGTATTACTTCTCCTGACAGTTTTGTTATCTTTTCATTGTTATTCTCATTTATATTTTCTAAAAAGCTTTTAAATTAACAACCATCCTCATAGCACTGCAGGCTACTTCAAGAATAAATTATACGTTTGTCGATTTGTAACTTGAGAGGTATATACCTTAGCTTCATTTTTCAATGCACGTATGCATTTATCAAACCTGCTATAAACACTTGGTTGTGCAATTTCTCTCCACCAGAATATTTTCCAAATAATGTTTCATGAACCATCAGACATTTTACGGAAATCAACTTATGGGTAATAATATTTGAAATATTAATCAGTCAATTTGTGTTACTACAGTGGTTGGTAACCCAGAAAAAAAAACTTAGGCTATACAGCTTTTCTTTTTATTTTACTCCTATTTTATTATTTTCGATCATTTTATTATTCCAAAAATGTACAACACTGATGTACTAAAGCATTTTAGGATAAGAGTTTAACATATCAAATTAAAATGTTAACGTAGTTTTTAGTATACCTACAGATCTCCATAACTGTGATGGTTGAAATTTATAAAAATTCTTACAATAGATTTAATCGGCCGCGATGGACTAATGGTTATGCCCTTGCCTCTGGTCCCGAGGGTCGCGGGTTCAAACCCGGCCGGGGTCGATGGATTTTTAGGACGGAAAAATCCAAAGAGGAAGTCCTCCGGGAGGGACTTTAAGCCATGGGTCCCGAGTCTGAAAATTTTCAGGCTCGTAAAAGATCCTTTAGTCTGAATGAAAAGGCCTCTAAGCAAAATTTACCGAATTTTCCCATCCTAGTACTACCTTGGTTTCCTAGATGTCAGTATGAGGCGGAACGCTGACCACGGACCTCTCGAATGACTCTATACGAGAACAAGTGTAACTAAATTAGTATGGTTCAAATTCTTCCCTGTTAAGGGAAACATGGGCTTACAAGAAGAAGAAGAATAAAATATATTTTCTTTAATATTTTAGTGATGGATTTTCGGTAACTCATATTACAATTGAGGACGACTTGTGGCGCTATACGCTCATTTTAGAGCGATTGCGTGTCCTTGAAGTACTGATCTTGTTCTAACATTTATTAAAATGCTGTGTACATCCGAGCTCCCTAGATAGCACAACTCAAGAAAGAGTACAAGTGCACTACGTTGCATTAGACTTGCAGGTGATCAGTTGTATGCTTCGTGCACGTGTAGGTGATTCCTTAATATTTCTGAAACTATGGAAGGCAACAAAGGTAGAAAGAATTAAATGGAAGAGTGTTTGCTTCTAAATACTATGGTAATACATTCAACGAAATCATATTTTGGAAAAGAGAATATGTAGTAAGTGAACTCAAGAATGTCACATTCCCAAAGATCAAGTGCGTTCCACCTAAAACAGAATAAGTAAAAAGTATATTAGGGGTTTGTTTCCCTTCATGAATGAAGATTCGAGGAAACTGGTATGAATATTTAATATAAGAGGCAAAACAAGGATATCCAACTGAAGAAACTGACGACGAAGTGATGATCACGTGCTAAATATGAACCATGTTTTTGTTTTTACTCAGTTACAGTTATTACTTTGTTAACATTCTCAAACTCTCCAGATAGAAGCCATTCGAACAGCACTTTTTCACAGTCTCACATGTAGACCAGAATCCTTCTTTAATACTGTTTTCCTATCAAATTCACAAACAGCAATTTGTGCAATTGCAAACTATTTAACAGCGGCTTGTAGCAAAGAAGTTGTAGAGTGCAGGAAATTTATCAACAACCTTATTTGCTTCCAAAAGCGAATTGCACTACAATGGATACTATCACACTGTGCGATCGCAGGAAATGACGCTGCAGACCTCCTTGAAAAACGCACTCAAATTTTACAAGCACCCATTAAAGAAGTTGCATAGATCTGCCACTATTATCCACTCCAAGATAAAATCTGAATACCACCTGGCATTGTTAGAAGGAACCAAAGAAAGCCAATGGAGAAATATAAAATTGTTTCTGAAGTACCAGATTGGCCACGAAAAGAAGCTGTCGCAAAATTTCGGATTGCATCAGGACATGACTGCCTCGCTACCCACCTTCATCGTCTGGGAATATTGAATAATCCTCTCTGCATGCTGTGTAGGACTGGTGCTAATATGGATTCTGCTCACCTACTCCACTTTTCTGGGCTAACAACTGCTACACTCCATCAACGCTACTGGGAGGCAAGAGGGAAAATGATCGCACTGCAAACCCCCTATTCTACTTAAGATTATTCTGTTTATATTTTATAGTGTTTACGTTATTGTTCCTATTGTGTATAGTTATTACAAATATGGTAATAAGGTCTGTCATCTGGGTGAATGATCTGTATTTCACGTGCCCTGCATTAAATAAATAAACATTTTTAAACTTAAGATTACCAATGGCTTTAGGAACTTCTTATATTTTGTTAAAAACATTGAGAAATATATTTTTAGTTGTATTTCTAATTAGGAGAAGGTGTTAATACTTTGTTTTATAAATGGCTTGCTTTCAAAATTTTGGACAATGTTCCTCGTTCCAATTTTTATTTCATTATAGGATTTTTAAAATAATAAACTTTACATCTAACGTGTATGTTCATCCTGAAAAGGGCGTATGCAGAAATGAAATGAAATTGCTATTATTTTAATATATTGTGTTGTTATAATCTGTTTCTGTATTGGTGATGTAGGTCAAAGTAATGTATATCAAGTTAGATCAATTTTCCTTCAGTTGAATCAGTTTGGACGAAAGTAGTGTACTAAACTTTAAACCTCGTCTATTTCAGATCATCATATCCAATCACGGGTTCGATCCCCGGTCGGTGCAGTTTTTCTGGGTGGGGTTTTAATCGGGGTTTTCCCTCACTTGTAAGACAAATGTCAGGAAAACTTTAAGGTCCGAATGGTCCCGGAAATCATATGGCCATCATCATCCTTGACCGGTGTGGAAAGCAACGGGAAGCTACCACACCTACAATTCCCTAGTAAAGCTGCAAACATAGCATGAAAATGCTATGATTGCAGTGAAGGACCTGCCTTCGGGCAGAATTACTATGGATGGATGGATATCCAATCATACGCCCTTGTTAGGGTGACGTCCTCAATTATTCAAGTGAAATCCAAGTAACTATATTTTAAAAATTATATAGGGGAATGAAATAGCAAATGTTCAACAATGTGTATGTACGTCTCCACAGATAAACACTAGTTCATTACCTACATTTTTATTATTTTTTAATACGAAATACATTTTCTATGTCCAGTACTAAATTATGTTACAATGAAATTCGGTGAATAAACTTTTTTTTGTCTTTTTTTCACACAAGCGGTGCACACCCAGAGCGAAGATGGGTGTTTAAAATTCTCAACTGTCGAGAATCGACCCAGGTCACAGGAATGGAGTTAAAAACTGTACATACTACGCCAAGCAATAGGCATACTTTCATTAAGATTTTAATATTACTGTTTGCAATGTGTGTAGTATTTACTTTACTTACAGTAGGAGAGAAGAAAAGTATTGCATCCTTTTATGTTACAGTGAAATGTTATTTTCTTCTGTATGCAAAGAATCTAATTAAATTGTCATGATTATGTGTACCGGATAAGTGAAAGGACCCTATTAAAAGGGATGGGAGTCAATTAGGCTACATGCCGAAATGCAGGTGGTCTACAATAAAAATGTAAGTAAAAATAAATTGATATTAGATCAATGTAAAAATAACTATCTCGAAAGTATGCATTATACTTTAAATAATATCTCTCCAAAATACAATTTAAGAATATCTACGTCTAAAACAAAAATACTAGCCCTGAAAGTAAAATGTGCAATAAGAACAAAAATAGTGATAAACAATGCAATTATAGACCAAGTTCAGAATTTTAATTATTTGGGATATCATTTAGGTAATGACATAAATTTAGATAAACACGCTAAAATACGATTCAATTCTCTGTGTGTCACAATTAAACACTCTTTATTGAATATACTTAGAAAATAAACTATTTTAAAATTTTACAAAGAATTGGCAGTTCCATCTCTTATCTATGGATGTGAAACCTGGACATTAATAAAGGTAGATAGTAAACAAATAGAGGCTTCAGAAATGAAGATGTTGAGAGCAATAGCAGGATTACCAAAGGTCCGATAAAAAGAAAAACGAAGATATAAGAACAGAACTTATTAATCTCTGTGAAAGAATAAAGCACTATCAAAATGCTTACCTTCAGCACGTATTATGAATGAACAGCGCATACCAAGAAGAATGTATAATTATAAATCAAAAGGGAGAAGATTGTTGGGAAGACCATTGAAGAGATGGAAGGACCAATTCGACCTATAATGAGATCGGAACAGGCCATTGGGCTTAATCCTTGTTGTTGATGATGATGATTATGATGATGATGATGATGATGAAAATATGCACTAGTCCTTAATGATATTAATAGGATGTAAAGGTAAAGATCCCACTACTTTTTCTAGACAATTGGCACTTGACGTCAGCCGGGTTGTCACCCTGCGTGACGGTACCATTTATCCCTAGCACAAGCATGTGGTACTCATTTCCGTTAGAGGTTGTCTCGACCCCAGGGCCATAATGCCGCCAGAAGGTTTGGGTTAATGTAAAAATCCTGACCCTACCGGGATTCGAACCCTCGACCGTCAGGCTTGTAGCGTACTGCCTTAACTACCACGCTACGGCGTGCCTCCATTACTAGGATGTAAAGATAAAAATTAAGTCCTATTTCTCGTCTCCACGTCTTCCAGTAATTCAAATACATTTATCTAGACGGCTCCATGGTTCAAAGTTTTTCTAGGGATTTCTCCCGTTCTTCCCTGCCACAAACTTTGTTCCGCCATTCTCCATACTCATCTCTTTCATTTAGTTTCATCTGTCCCTGTAATGGTGGTGCGTCAGGCGTGGTCGGCCGGTATCTTTTGTTATTCGCAGACCTTCAATGTGAGGGGTTTTATCGCAACTCATTCTTCGACCCGATCCTGAGTCGGACATGAGCTGAGGTTTTATATCGATTGTCTGTCACAGTGAAATGATCGGTTTAGTCCCTACCTTCCGTTTCAATGATCGGGTTTGGTTTATCAGAGTAGGTGTTTTTAAATCTATGTATGTGTCCCTTATTTTATATCTTGTACTATCTATAGAATCTGAAAACTACATTTCCTGGGTGGTTCTATACTGCTTATATTTAATATCTCAGATCTGATGTTACTTCTTATAAAATACTATTAAAAATTCTAGCACGATGCTGTCAAAACAAACAAATAAATAGCACTTACAACGTGCAAGCATTAATCCATCGAAAAGATATTGTGATAGAGATTAATTTATTTTTCTTTTCTAGTATTCCTGCCAGCCTCTTTCCTAAAAGAGTAAATCTAAACACTGTTTGTGGGGTTTTCCAGGACTTATTTTCCCATTTATGACATAACTAGAGACTGGACTTTAAAGGGAAAAATATTCGTTAAAAAAAGGAAAAGAAAGAAAAAATGAAAAAAGAGGATTTTAAAAATGACAAGAGTAAATAAAAAAGATATATTAAAACTCACTGCTACTTTCGTTTTACTATACTAAAAGAAATATTATATACACTTAATTATATTTGAAGGTTAGATTATGTCTCTTTGAATGTAAAATGTCTTTTACAAGGAAAACTATGGTTTCACTTTAATGCAAACCAATGGTGAACATTTGCGATTTGACTCATAACTCCAAATCACTCATTTTACTAGTGTTTCAAGGCCTGGAATATTTTATAAGCTTTGTTTAAGTTCGTCATTATTACTGTTTCTACAACAAAACATGTATTAAATACCAAAACTTGTGTCAAATTTTGTCAAAAAAGGATTAATAGACCGATTTGGCTAAAAACGGAAAGTTGCATTAAAAATGGGAATTTAAAACCATCCAATCTTAAGTATTTTAAACCATTAGAAACTTTTATAATAGAACGAGATTACAATGCGAGGTTGGAAAGTGGTTTTTACCGAAGCGAGGAAGTGATTAAAAACCAAGCGATAGCGAAATTCTGTAAATGTGTGTTGTGCATTTTTTTTTTTTGCATGATAGTGTTTTCAAAATAATAAATAATGGTAAAATAATAAAGTATTCGTTTGAAATATTTGCGTTCATTATAAACAACTGACTGACGTTAGCAGTCTGGCCAATGTATATAGCTAAATGTCGAAAACAATTTAGTTGAGACTATAGCAGGCCGTGACTACATATCCATATAATTTAAAATCACTTCATCTTTCACAATCACAGTCACATGCTGACAGAGTTACACTAACATGCTTAATCGATGAGTTAAGCATACTCTTTCTGCCCAGTCTACAGATCAGTTTTACCATATCATACAACAGTTACAGGCCACCATAAACGGCCTTAACAACGCAGACGAATCACACATCACAACGAAAATACACTGCTCCTGGCAGAGACAAGATCTCAAATCTTGCTGTCAGGCATCTCCAAAACAAAGCCCTAATCCTGCTTCTCACTATATTCAAATACTGTTTCAATTTATATCATTATCCAGATCTCTAGCACACGTAGAAATACATTATATAATGGAAATGGACAGCTAATGACAAATGAGGGACATTTTGAGGAAGTGGCTGAATTCAAATACCTAGGAACAATAATCACAAATAGGAATGAGATGCATAAAGAAATTAAACATAGGCTCAATTCTGGAAATGCGTGCTATTATGCATTGCAGAGACTCTTGATATCCCAACTCCTTTCAAAAAACGTTAAACTGAAAATGTATAAAACTATTATTCTACGGACTCTTACTTTAATGGAGGAAAAGAAAATTACAAGTATTTGAGAATAAAGTACTTAGGGACATTTTTGGACCAAAGAGAGATGAACAGACAGGTGAATGGAGAAGACTACTTAACAATGAACTACATGGTCTTTATAGGAAGCCATATATAATAAGAACAGTTAAGTCTCGTAGACTGCGATGGGCAGGACATGTTCCACGTATGGGGAATGAAAGACTTGCATGGAAGCTTCTTGTAGGAAAGCCAGAGGGAAAACGCCCAGTTGGTAGACCAAGAATGAGGTGGGAGAATAACATTAACTATGATTTGAGGGAAGTAGATTATACAGGGAATGATTGGAAAGCATTAACTCAGGATAGGGATGTATGGAGAGCTTATGTCCGCGCGGCCATGAACCTACGGGTTCGATAGTGCCAGTGAGTAAGTAAGTATCCAGACCTCTAGGGAAATAAGCTAAGGTAATTAGTTATTACCCTTCCCAAACCAGGCAAGAATTCTTCCAAACCTGACAACTTGCGACCATTCAGTCTTCTATTAGAGATGACCAAAAGATGGAGATAATAATTTTGCACGTTTAAGAACTGAATTTCAGGACAAACAAATTTTACCAAATCAGCAATTTTGCTTTATAAATTTTCAGAGAACTCTGCAACTGAGCACATTGTCACAGGACTTCATAAAAACAATAACCTGGTTGTATTTCTCGATATTGAGATAGCTTTCGATACGACTTGGATTAATGGATTTATTTACAAATTAAATAAATTTAATATTTCGGCTGCACTTATCAAACTTACAGCTAAATATCTCACTAATCGACAATTTTATGTTCGTCTGTGGGTGTATTTCTGACAGTAGGTCCCCTCCTAGAGGTAATCCCCCAAGACACAGTCCTTTCTTCCGATTTGAATAATATTTATGTATCAAACCTTCCTACTGTTTAGTATGTTTATATTCTTTCCTTCGCTAATGATACCTGTGTCTTTTTCCAATTATTCTTTCGAGCCATTCCCGGAAGAATACTTCCAGAATGCCTTCAATTCTATTCAATCTTGGTTCCAAACTTGAAACATTAATATTAATGGAATCAAAAAGCTTTCGTTATCCATATTAACTAGGGAGATCACAGTATATCATTGGAGCCTTCAGTCAAGTATCTAGGACTTCATTTGGACTCCACGCTAACGTTCAAAGATCATATTTGGCACATGCTATAAAAATCAAACGCTGAAACTGCACTTTTATATAGTTTTTTTTAAGTCGTCTACAATATATCATAGGATCAAACTAAATCTAGATGATCCGCAGCATACCGCTGTACGGCTGTGAAATCTGGAGTGTCGTAACTGCTTGTCATAAAAATAAAGTTCAGATAATTAAAAATAAATGTCAAAAATTATATTTTCGGAAACTATATACACGGTGACTAAAAGCTTCACGCCTATAGCAAATTCCCTACATTGCGACAATACTGACCGTCAAATCAACGTATCATACATTATTTCATTGACCTAGCATAAGCCACAGCGACATGCTGTACATCGAAAGATATTCGCTAAAATAACACTGACGATTCAACGATTTGAAATGTGTAAGTATCCCCGCTTGAAACAGCAATGCTCATTCTGTGCCTCCGGCTCGTAGCCCATTCACCAGTAGTACAGTTTACGATGCTCTATCCAAGGTGGAGACGTCCACATTTATCTCTAACCCATTACTTGTCAGCGCAACACAACTTGCCGCCAAATAATATTAAAGTCCCATCGCGATAGCCACAAAGGCATTTGCTGCCAAGGATCTATAACAGGTTCAAGTAAGAAGCTCACTGGTCAATTGCCAGTCATCGTCATGGAATAGTAGTATGCAGTCATCTCTCCATCCTATATATATATATATATATGGTATGATAAGAAAAATAAATGTCTGGACGGGATTCGAACCCGGATCTCTGAGTCTGTACCTCATATATATATGTGTGTGTGTGTGCCTGTGCGCGTGCGTGTGTATTTTTTGCGTGTTTTTGCGCGTGTGTGTGTGTCTGTGTGCCTGTGCGCGTGCGTGCGTGTTTTTGCGCGTGTGTGTGTCTGTGTGCCTGTGCGCGTGTGTGGATGTTTTTACGTGTTTTTGCGCGTGTGTGTGTCTGTGCCTGTGCGCGTGCGTGCGTGTTTTTGCGCGTGTGTGTGTCTGTGTGCGTGCGTGTGTGTTTTTTGCGTGTTTTTGCGCGTGTGTGTGTGTCTGTGTGCCTTTGCGCGTGCGTGTTTTTTTGCGTGTTTGTGTTTTTGAGCGCGCGTGTGCGTTTTTGCGCGCGCGTGCGAGTGTGCATGTGCGTGCGTGCGTGCGTGTGTGTGTGTGTGTGTTATAATAAAACATCTAAAAGGCGTCACTGCTATAAAGTAAAAAAAAAATATTCTCTTTCATTTGCTTACTTGTTACAGTAGCTACTAGGTGGCAGTGGAGACCGAGTTCCCACTACATCTGGAAATAACAGAGAATATGTATAAGAAAAATAAATGTTTGTTCTGGGTTCGCCTGGTAGCGTAAGTGGTAGCGTACTGAGATATCAACTCAGAGGTCCGGGTTCAAATCCCGTCCAGGCATTTACTTTTCTTATAGGATATATATATATATATATATATATATATATCCATAGTGATTCTGCCCAATGGCAGGTCTTTCACTGCAATCGTAGCATTTCCATGCTATGCTTGCAGCTTTACTAGGGAATGGTAGGTGTGGTAGCTTCCCGTTGCTTTCCACACCGGTGAAGGATGATGATGATAATGATAAGGATGATGATGATGGCCTTATGATTTCGGGGACCGTTTGAGCCTTAAAGTTTTCCTGACATTTGTCTTACAGGTGAGGAAAAACCCCGATAAAAACCTCACCCAGAAACACTGCCCCGACCGGGGATTGAACCCGGGCCCGCTGCGTGACAAGGGAGCACGCTACCTCGAGACCACAGTGGTGGACATATATATATATATATATATATATATATATACATATAACTTATATATATATATATATATATATATATATATGACTGTATCATTCTTCCCGTAGTCTTATTACCCATACTTTATAGGTTGATCTTAGTGTCTACTGTCTAACAAGGTTAATTCTCCTTTTCAGTTATTTTTAGTCTGGCCTATATTTATATTTTTACTCGCTTAAATATAGCCTAAAACAAGAAGAAGAATTACATAAGAATAACAGAAGATTAATACTCGTATTGCAGTTTTAGTTTCACTGAATCCTTAACATGGAACACATGAATAAATCAATGATCTGTAGACAAAACGCAGTCTATACCCGCTTTCTAGAACATCTTCCTGTATTTATAAATCAAATATCGATAGTTACGTTTGTTGTTTTACAGGATTCCTGAGCACTCTAAGCTGCGAGGCGTCGGTTCTGATCCTAACGCTTATCACAAGAGACAGATTGGTATCTGTTACTAGACCGCTGGACAGACGTCAGCCATCCCTTACTCGTGCTACGTTACTTGTCGCCGCATTATGGCTGGTTGCGGCAGTAATTGCACTTCTTCCACTGTCTTCACAGGCTGTCGATTACTTTGGCGAGGAATTCTACGGAGGGAACGGAGTATGTTTACCACTCCACGTCCAAGATCCCTTCGCTCAAGTCAGTATTTACTTTAAATTTAACTAACTGAAACATTTATCATAAGCAATGTCACGAGTTAATTTATCCAGAGGATTTGGAAATCAGGAGTAGAATTTGTTAGGACTATTTAACGAATAAAATTAAGCTGTTTACTTAAAAATTATTATTTAAATATAGTTACCGGCATTTTAAAATATGTATACATTTAATTTAAACGGCGATATTTGAAAATAAATCAGATATGTGTGGTTAAGTTTCATTTGTTTATTCATGCAACTTTATTGTATTATTTATTGCCAAATAGGATCGCAATATTGTAAGAATACACCCTAGTGGAGAAAAAAATTAAACACATCAAACTGTATATTATAACCAACATTACTGATTATTAATTTATTTTTTAGTAAACAACTCAGTAAAATCATTATTTAAAAACATAATTATTGAACACACATTTATCAAACGTGTAGTTCGAATGGATCTGTTCATTATTTGTTATATTTAATGTATTTGTTGGAGAGTCAGTCACTGCAAAAATAATGATCTGACCTGTTCGGAATATTTAAAAAAAAAAAAAAAGAACTTTCTTCATCCTAACAGCAGGAGCTGGTAAAGAGAATTCGATAAAGAGCGAGGCGAAACACGACTACTATTGGTTGTAAAACAAAATTCATTGAAACGTGATTGATCATTGACTCCCATTTGGGGCATGAGTTAAATAGTCTTCTTAATTTTCCCAATTCACACTTCTGGATGATCATTCAAGTCTCTTAATTATCCAGGTATAGGGATTTAAGGTTAGTATTGCGCCATAGTCGAGTGGTTAAGCGGTTAAGGCAAGATGTCTTGGAGCAGAGATACGGGACTTGCGCTGGTTCGAGTCTCCATGGAGAAAGACATTTTCTCATGGAATTTCGGCCAGTATGGGACCGGTGTCCACCCAGCATCCTGAGGTATTTGAGTAGCTATAATAAGTAGCGGTTCCAGGTTGAGAAAATCAGCTATAACGGCTGGGGGACCCGACATGATGACCACATGTCACCCCTACAATGGCTACATGATTGTTTAGCTCTGTGATTAACACATGTGGATATGAGGCCAGCAGCCAGCTGGTGGGCCAAGGACCTTCTAGACCTGCCGCGTCATGGAGTTTTGTTTTTTATGGATTTGAGGCTGCTTGGATAAGTGAAGAACAGGAAAACACATGGTTTATTAGTATGAAAAGAGATTTGATAGTAATCTAAACAATATAATTAAACATTATGGCTGTTCAGTCTTTTTTTTCATGGCGCAATAGGTCTAGAATGCTATTGGCCTACCATATGGCTGCTGGACTTACATCCACTTTTATCATTTACATAGGTGGATGATCATATACCCAGAATAGAGGTGACACATGGTCAGCAATTCGAATCCCCCAATCGTTATAACTAGTTTTCTCTACCTGGAGGCATTACTCATTATATCTACTCAAATTCCTCACGATGCT